>ML381465.1:52620-71042 GCA_005239525.1 Nicotiana knightiana
GGGGGGTAGAGCCCCAATGGCATGTTACATGCTAAGAGCAACCAAGGTTATACATTATTAAAGCAACCAAAGGCTAGCATCAACAATATCTCAGTTAATTCCGCGCCACTATTAAAATGTTACTACCTTGTTTTATTTGTCTATCGATTAGCCCAAAATTGCTCATCGGTCAGTACATTCCTAGATAATATTACTGGATTTATCAAAAAGGCTTTTACTTGACGTTGAAAAGCTGACTGCCTTTACAGAAATGTATATCTTAGCTAATGAAATAGTATTAAAGCGCACATAGAAGCACAATTTGTAAATCATTAGGATTGTCGAAGATAAATAAAAAGAGACTCACAGCCAAAGATAAAGCATCTGCAGCCTTGTCTACTTCCGCATATGCTTCCTCCAAATGGATCCTCTTGACACGACCTTTCCACGGCGACTCCATATCTTCAAAAAAATCATTTGGGATGATAGGATAGGAACTTATCTTTTGATCACTTTCACCATTTACAGATATTATTTCACTGATTCTACCAGAAATCTCTCCACATTCATTCACCTGAAGCAACAACGGGTTAACCTTAATCAGATCTAATATGAGAGTGCCTTTTGCAAGAATGGCAAAAACAAAATCTAAGTCAAATTTGTCAATACTGGAGAAGCCACGAAGAGCACACGGGGCACGTACCTAACTAAAGAGGCAAAAAGTAAAATAGGCATAAACCCTACTTGAGTAGAAAGACTTACAGAAAAAGCAAGAGGCCTGTGCATGTCTCTTACCAGGAAGCTAAACTATGATCAACAAAGTTTACAATTCTAGTATATTCAAGGATTACTACAAACCTCTAATTGCTATTAAACCTATGTATACACTATAATCCATTGGGTATGTCCCCCCAAAAGAAGTATCACGATTTAGGATTCCTTCAATTCTTTTGATGATCTTCATACATTTAAGCTTTCTACCGATCACCTAGAGTTGTAATAGAGTTGACATAAAAGGTTCTTGAGACGAGCTATTACAATGTCAAAAGAAATTTAAAAACCTAATGCAAGAGTTGTTCAAATGACAAGATACATTCTTGCTAGAAAGTTAATAAGCTCAAACAATGCAAAAAGCAACAACAAAAAAGGCTGAATGATTCCTGTCCATCTATCCCAAACTGGAGTAAACAAGACTTGCTCTTTAAGCATCACTCAATAATTTATATACTATACAGGAACTCTATGTGAGAAAAGGAAAGAAGCCCCGACATCACTTACTAGTGTATCAAAATCGACTTTTAACCCAGTTGCCACCCAAGTAGGATCTAGCAGTGACTCTAAAATTGCACGAAGCTCTGAATTTCTGTACATCTGCAGTATTTCATCGACCACATTCTTTATTTTGCAGAACTCTACGTGATTTGCCTCCCTCAAATCAAGCAACTTGACCAGCTGTAAATAGACAACAAAAAATCTCAACAGTAGCATTTACAAACTGAAGCATAGAAGGCTAAGAATTGTTTGAGAAGGAAAAGCAGGAAGAGAGAAGTTTCGTTTTTTGTTTTTTGCTTCTTTTTACACTCTGCTGAAGTTTTCCTACCTAGCACAAGGTTTGAAACTCCAAACACATAACATAATGCCAGATCCAACGTCTTATGGAATGAATAGCAGACAGAAGTATCAATGCTGCTATTCTGATGACAAGTTCAGAATAAGTAGACAGAATTAATGGACTTAACATATCTCCAAAAAGCATGGTGCATCCAAAAAATCCATTGCAATCATCAGTTTTATTGCATTATTCATAACGGAAAAGTTTCACACCAATCAAAGTAAAGAGGGTACAACAAGGAAAAGTTCGTCCGGAGATAATAACTCAACAAGAGAAACCAATCTTATTCTGAATCTCAAAGACGAATAAGCAACAAGAAACATGTGATGAATTCAGACGAAATAATCTTGGCGCACAAAGGGCCTCGGAAACTCCAACGTTAAGCTCTAACTAGCTACCAATTCATTCACTTTTAAACTGGGAAAAGAGAGGGCTGAGCAGTCATTGAAATCACAGAGCCTCGGACTTTTAATCAAAAGGCATCAGCACTTTATGTAGGCTCTTATTTCATGCAAGAAATCTTACCAAAATAAAACAACCCAAGTTTATTAGTTAAGATGCAAGATTTTGTTACAGCAAATGAACACAACTTCATTGCGAAATATCTGCATATCTACTGAAAATGAGCAAGTTGTGCAGAAGGAATAAATTGAATATTGAAGTACAACCTTTGCAGATGAAATACAAGTAAAATCAGGAATTGAACATGTGACACTCATCATAAGTTTGCATGCCTCTGCAAAAGCAAATGAAAAATTAGTGTATAAAAATTAAATGCGCCAGTTATCGGCAGTGAAGATTAAAAAGAAGGCACGGACATATTATCCATATTTGACTCCTCTAGAAATTGCATTGACGTTAACAAGTCTCTCTCCTGCCCTCCCCTCTCCACATCAGGGCAAAAGAAAACAATAATAATTTTGCCTCAATCCCAAACTAATTGAGGTCAGCTCTATGAATCCTTCAACTTAGTTCCATTTGAAGCATTTCATTCTAATACGTAGTTTTTGTCTTTTACAAATTAGGATTTCTCTGTTACTAGAGGTTCTCTACACTTTTTCCTAGCAAAGCTCTTAACAAACTAAAAGGACTTGTGGCAAACCCCAGACTTAGAGTAAGTGTACCGACATGAATAAGTCCTAATCTCAACAAGTTGGGCATCGCCCAAATTAGGGCAAATTAGCCATTGTTCAACCTCTCTGGTCTTAGCTGAAAGTCCGCTACCCCTTGTGCTTTAAGAAAACTCAAGCTCAATGGGACCTCAAAGCTTACAGCTAGATCTTAGCTTCACTAAACTGCGAAATTATGGAGCTTCTGTTGACTTTATTGAGTCAACTTTTATTTCTGAACTAGTAGTAATTGTATTTTATAAATTCAATAGAGAATATCAGAGAAAAGCATCCACATGTTTGCTTTAAACATACACATGAGAGCAATTTCAGCAAAATATGATCTTCAATAAGTTTTCTAAAAAATAGGACAAACTTTTTGTTGTATAAACTTTTAGTACACCCATAAGGCCCTAAAATTAGCATAAATGATTGGATGCTTTTTGGAGAGAACCATGTTTTTATGTAAGTTTTCCACATTGAGTATACCACATGCATACAGTGACTTTCCCGGCTGATCAATGAAGTAATGCTTCTCTTTTATAAAGCAATAAATTTCATTAAAGAAAGGGCAAAAGCGAGCCTGCATACAAGGAGTATACTGAAAAATAGGAAACCTTAGAAAAGTAACACTTTATAAAAATTCTTCAAAATCCCAAAGCTTTAGTAGATTCAAAGTTTGTTACAATGTGTTATTTGCACGTGAAAACTGAAAGAGAGGGGGGCCTTTTTTAACTATCATGACAAAAAAGAATGATAAAAAACAATTAGTTAATTAAAACTCTCTTTTTAGGGAACATACTTGCAGAACCCCACTAGTAAGGTTCACCTGTTCAAGAGAAAAGAAAATTCTTATGCTTTGGTTAAGCAAGGAAATAGGAATTATTATAAAATGCATGAATCATATAGAGCATTACAATCATCGAGACCTAAACAGTGTGTGAGAGAAAGAGTACGGTGGGGGCTTCACTCACTATGATGTGACAACAAAACATAGTTAAAGCTGTAAATATGACCTTAAAATTGATCAAATCTATCATGCAGTAATTAGTGAAATGTTTGCCGCCATGAACAAGTAGAATGCACGAATATCTACACAAGGCATTTCTCACCTTGAAGTTTTGAAGCAATCTCATAGGCCGGTGGATTTAAAAGAAGATCCCTAACATACCTGATAGAAATAATATCACAGACATCATGAATACCAGAACGACAATAAATTTAAAAAGGACATTATAAAAAGTAAATTAACAATCCAAAAAATGATACAAGTTAGACAAAAAAGATATATGTTAACTACCGGGAATAATAAATAATCACTTCAAAGTAGCATTCAAACAAAATTCAGTATTCGGCAGGTCGTAACCGCTGAAAGAAGAGTTATTGACCTGAAAACTTTCACTAAAGAAATACTAAGTGGGATGTACAGTTTAAAATGAGGCCTAAGTGAAACTATTCACATGTATTAAGCAACAAAAATCAGAAGGAATACTCCATTTCTGTCTGTGTTTGTTAGGGGTTACATCTCTCTTGTAGCTTGGATAGAGTCTACTTAATCGATGAAGTGGGGGATGTAACAAATATAAGTTTTAACTGTGTTCCTTGAAGTATTACCCTAACCACAAAAAGAATAGAAAAACTCTTTTGGGCCGATTCATGGATGATGAGTATATAGCACTAATCCATATCCAATGTATGCAGTCTACAAAATCAGCTTACAACAACGGAGTAAGCTACTCGTCAAGTGTTCACGTAATTTAAAATCAGCTTAATAGAAAGGATTGACTCGTTGCTATTACCATGGAGCAAGGAGGAAGAATTACAAGTGTGGGAACAGAGCTACACAAAACTAGGCAAAGAGCTATGTGGTATGACACAAGGCAATCTCTAGAATATATAGGAGATCACATCCATGTAAGTATGTAAAATTTAAATCATCAGTATTACGTTATGGCAGATTAAAGAAAAAACACCCAGACCACAGATCAATTCTTTGAACCCCATGTACCCTTTTCCTCCTTAAACTTAACAGCAGTGTTTTGGATAGCGTGCGGCGACAAATAGCGACGAGGGCCCGCTTCACTGAGGCGCGCAGCGAAGTGCTCGCCTTTTTTATGCGAAGCGACAATTTATACAAAAACATAAAATATTATATACATATAACTAAAAACTCAATAACAATAATATATTAATAAATATCATTCAAAAATTAAAGACTCAATAAATAGTCGTAGACTCATAATTAAAAAAATTATCAAGTCAATATGCAATTAATTCTACTCTATAAGACTATAAATCTATAATTAAAAAAACAGAGCAACAAATAAATAAGCTACTGCCTCCTTAACCTATTTTTGAAAAACAGAGCAACAAAAAAAATAAGCTACTACTGCCTCCCCAACCTATTTTGAACAGAGCAACAAATAAAAAATTAAAGCTGTTGCCTGACTGCTTCTGCTCGATTTTGAAAAACAGAGCAACAAAAGAAAATACTGCTTCTGCTCGATTTTGAAAAATACTGCCTCTGCTCGGTTTTGAAAAAACAGAGCAACAAATTGAAAAAACAGAGATGAAAGAGGTGATGAAAGAAACAGAGCAAAGAAGAAGAAAAACAGAGCAAAGAAAGAAAGAAAGAAAGAAGAAGAAAAACAGAGCAAAGAAAGAAGAAGAAAAACAGAGCTGAAAGAGATGATGGAAGAAAGAAAAACAGAGCTGGGGTGAAAGAGAAGAAAAACAGAGCTGAAAGAAGAAAGAAGAAGAAGAAAAAGAAAAAAGAAGACCAGCAATGGTGATCGACCAGAAGAAGAAGAAAGTAGAAGAAAGGAGAAGAAGAAGAAAAGAAAAGAAAGAAACATACCTGGTGAAGGGGTCGCTGATGGCTGACGATGGAAGAAGAAGAACAACAACAAAACCCAAGCCCTAATTTTGTCGAAGGAGAACTGGAGAAGAAGGGTCGCTGCAAGTCGTATCGTAAGAACTGATTTAACCCAAGCCCTAATTTATTGTTTTAGTATAAACCTATGCCTTTTCTTGTGTTATACTCAAATAGCGACGCCTCGAATCGCTTCTCGCCTCGCATCGCATCGCCTCTCACTACAAAGGCAGAGGCACTCGCTTTGCTTCTTCGCAACACAACAGCCCAGGTATGGCGATACTGGCTCGCCTCGCCTCGCTACACGCTTTTAGCGAGCGCTATTTGTAACACTGCTTAACAGTTATCTCCCACTCTCTGACAACCCCCCCCCCCCCCAAGTATCCTTCTGTCAAGCTAAACCATGAAAATAAGTGAACCTGTAAATTTTCAGAGATTGTGAAGTACCTATACATATGGACCTCTATACAACAAAAAGATAAGTATCAGGTCGGATAAATTAAATTAAGTTCTTAAGGAGCTATAGGTTTGCAATGTCAAACAGAACCGGTATTGTCTAATGCTGCTGTATAGAACAGTGATCCCAACACCTTTGCAGCTGATAGTTCTGTGCTAAGACAAGGATATGGAGCAAAAATCATAGCAGCAAATATACAAAAACATTTCCTGCCGGTTTACGTGGGGTGGGGGGCAGGGGGGTGTAGGTTTCTAGAGAGAAACAAAGAGAACTCCATGCAGTAAGGGCAAGCAGTTGTTTGCTGAAAAACGATGCTCACTTACAGAACTGGTAGACCATTGCAGTGTGGAGGAAGCAACACCTTTAATAAACATGGAATTCCTTCGGTTGGAATAGCACCTAAAGTTAACAAACCCCAGAAAGTGATGTTTTAGCCTAGGGTGACACCACCAGACAGTGACAAAATGCAACTGAAATGAATAAATTAAGCATTACCAATTTGTGTGGCGGTTCCAAGGTGTAAAGGATGGGGCCTATTTTCTGAAACAACAGTGATATTTCTAAATGTAATGTCATCATCGAGACCATAAAGCTCTTTTACCTGAAATTGCGTTACTTTTCATGTAGTTCAAACTGAAGTAACAGGTAGTGTCACAAAAAATGAATGATCTGAAGCAAACCTTGAACAAAAGCTCATTGATAGGATTGCCATCCAACCATTCGTGCTGTCTAGCATTACATTCTCCCCACAAAAGTCCACCTTCACCAAACTCCGCCCAACGTGATGTTCCTGAGAGGAAACCCTCCAGCAAAATGAAGGACTGAATAACAATTACGTTTATAAACAGAGTAATTCTGAAATTTGAACTACTATATCTCCACCTCCATTTCACAAATTATATTTCTCGCTACTTCAAGTGCCCTAATTGTCTCTATAAGAAAAAGATTGAAAGTAATTACGCGGCAATTGCTCCATTAAAATATATAAATAGAGTAAGTTCTGAAATTTGAACTACTATATCTCTACTGCCATTTCACAAATTTTGCTAACACCCATGAGTATTTCTCCATACTTCAAGTGCCCCAATTGTCTCTATAAGAATAAGACTGAAAGTAACCCATTCAGGTTTTCTGTGTCGATTAGCTAGTGAATCAGTAGCGTAGGTTGTCATACATTGACAAGTAGGCAGTTGGAAGTGAAATTCTATAAAACTGGTGGGAAGAAGAAGTGGCTATATTTGTAAAAAAGTTTGAACTGTGGCTAAATTTTAGGTACAGGCTAACAAAGTGGTGATAGCATATAAAAATGGCCAATCAAATTGTTCTCCTGCAGTGACACGGTGAACTGGTCTCTCTATCTCAAAATTTAACCTCACCCACATTATATCCAAACAGATATATGCAGCTAAAATTAAAATGTTTGAGTATGCGGGTATTAGCCTATTAGATCCCTTACATAAGACATTTTTCTCCCTCATTAGCAATGATAAAAACAAAAAGAGTGATCTGTAAACCTGAAGTATTGTTCCTCAATGAATTATGCAAAAACAAATGATGGCATCGACAAGTACGAAGCTTGGTAACTAAGGCTTCTTCAGTTAGGCCATCCTCCACAGAGTAAGTCTTCATAGTCTCATAAACTGAGATAACGCAATACCCCTTCGCTGAACGGGATATTCCTGTATCCACCAAATAAGAACTCTTTAGTTTGTGATTTGCAAATGAAATTTCTTAAACTTTTTGTAACTAATAACTATGAGATGCTAACAAGCCAAAAAAAGTCTTTTTAACTTAAATGGTCAAGCAGCAGTCACTCGTCACTAGAAATGTAGAGAACTTCTAGAGTAGGAAAGCTCTGAATTATCAAATTTTGGATTGAAATGGGTCCATATGGAGCAAAACAGATAGTGATGATTCATATAACCGACTCTAATTAGCTTGGAATTGAGAATAGTAGTTGTTGTAGTGGTCAAGCAATAATGACAGGTAAAGCTGGAACGTGTATTGACAGGGAAGAAAATATTGATAAACACAAGGCCAACATTATGAATACTGGTAATGATAAGAAGTCAGGCCTGGAAGTAAACAATTTACGATTAGAATCAATGACTCTGTTCTTGCAAAATCATTTGCGTAAAAACATTGGTTCCATAAATGCACCCATTATTTATCTTCAATACTAAATAGCAAGAGAAACCAATCTATGCAAGAATAATTTGCTTTGCCATACCAACAACAGGCATTGGTTCTGGAAAATCAAGATCTTGATCATCTCCAACAAGGCCAAAAACATAGGGACTGCCTGGATGTGCATGTCTGAAATATTGAAAACAAGTCAATTGTAAGTTGCCACAGGTAAGGACTGTCCAGCATTGTTTTCTAATAAATAAAAAAGTCAATGATGATGGTCTTATGAATATTTAAGATACTTTGGTTCATGCTAGCAAGCTGAAAAGCTTAACTTCTTTTTTCAGAAAAAGAGTATAGCTTTTCAGCATGCTAGCATAAACGCTTAACTCGCATTTCTCACAACTAATATTTTTGCATCATCGACATTAATTAGATTCAACTGTACATGGAAAGATCCAAGAGATACAAACATTTAAAACTGTATAATATCACCCAGAAAGGAAATTGTACTTATCAGAAACCTTGAGCTATTCACAAGTAATTACCCTGATATAAATCTGCTTTTACGAGCACGAGCTTGAGTTGGACCCTGAACTTCCTCCACGACACACTACAAATACAAACATGCCACAGCTGTACAAATTACTATTTCTGTTTTTGTGCATGACTAAAAGAAAGTGATTGACAAAGAGGCTGTGGAAGTAATATGTAGAAAAAAGATAGAAGGGAATGAAGTAAGAAGATACTAGGACACGTGGTAGAACATCATTAGAAATTAGTGCTTCCAGAAATTAATCAGTTTATAAGTTCACTAGTAAAAGACAACAGTTTAAGAGAAAAAACCAACTCTTAAAACAACAACATATCCAGTATGATCCCACAAGTGGGATATGGGGAGGGTAGGGTGTACGCAGACCTTACCCCTACCTTGTGTGAGGTAGAGACAAGCCAACTCTTACAAGTTCATTAAACATATTGTTAGTTTAGTAGTCAAATAGGAGTAAATAACTTTAACCTTAATCCTATATGTATTAGGAGTAGGACATGTATTATCTATATATAGGGTTCCTTGTATCATTGTATGGTGTGAATAATATATTATTTTCTCCCGTGCTTTCTCACATGGTATCAGAGCAATCGTGAGAGATTTATCGTTGTGCATCAATTCCAGCGACTCCGGGAAGAGAAATCAATCAACCGAGGTCTGCCGCAGTAAAAAAAAGCCACTTTTAAACAGTGTTGTGCAAAAACCAACACCACCACTAAGTAGATCGGCCTCCGGCGACCAACCCTAGAAAAAATCTCCGCCGGAAAATCCTTCACGCGCTCCCACACGCCACCAGCAGTTTTTTCCCGGCGAGCGCGTGACACCCACGCGCCGCCGGCGCGTGCGACCTTCTCCGGCCATTTTTTGGCCACGCTTCTTGAGGACAGCCTACTCACCCATCAAATCCGAGTCCATTGGTACTATTTACGACAGATTCCGACGACTTTGAAATTTTCCGGCGAGCTACAGTGTTTTCCGACGCATGTACCCTTTTTCTGGCCAGATTTCGAATTTTGTTTTTCAGACAACGTGTTCTTGAGGTATTTCCGAGCCTACCCATCCAAGTTTCACCCAAATCCGACGATTTTTTTATTTTCCGGCGACAGAAACACCAGATTCCGACGACTGTTTCTGATTTTTCCGGCACAAGTGTCCAGATTTTTTGTGTTATTTGCTGTACTTTTATAGACTTCTCTTCACTCCAACAATGTCCTTTGGAGTTGATGTTTTCGGGTCTAAAAACCAGGGCTCTGGCAGTTCCGGTATTATGATTACCTCAGAACCTTTAATGGGAGGTTCAAACTACATAGCTTGGGCTTCATCTGTCGAGCTGTGGTATAAAGGTCAAGGTGTTCAAGATCATCTAATTCAGAAGTCTAGCGAAGGAGATGAAAAGGCCAAAGAACACTGGGAGAAGATCAATGCTCAATTATGCAGTATTCTGTGGAGATCTATTGATTCCAAGTTGATGCATTTGTTTCGTCCATTCCAGACATGTTATTTGGTTTGGGAAAAGGCTCGTACTTTATACACTAATGACATATCTCGTTTCTATGATGTGATATCGCGGATGACAAATTTAAAGAAACATGAATTAGATATGTCTACTTACTTGGGACAAGTACAGGCAGTCATGGAGGAATTTGAGAAGTTGATGCCAGTTTCTGCTAGTGTTGAGAAGCAACAAGAGCAGCGACAAAAGATGTTTCTAGTTCTTACTCTTGCTGGACTTCCTAATGATCTTGACTCAGTACGCGATCAGATTTTGGCTAGTCCTACTGTGCCCACAATTGACGAAGTATTCTCTCGATTACTTCGCCTTGCTGCAGCACCAAGTCACTCATCACAGACACTTGACTCATCTATTCTCATCTCCCAGTCAGTGGACAATCGGGCATCTCAACCTATGGAAAA
This sequence comes from Nicotiana knightiana, assembly GCA_005239525.1. Lineage (NCBI taxonomy): Eukaryota > Viridiplantae > Streptophyta > Magnoliopsida > Solanales > Solanaceae > Nicotiana > Nicotiana knightiana. The sequence goes on from ML381465.1 coordinate 63,241, forward strand.
TAGACGAGGAGGAGGTCGTTTTGGAAGGCCCCGACCCAAGTGCTCTTATTGTCATAAACTTGGACACACTCGTGACGTGTGCTATTCTTTACATGGTCGTTCACCCAAAAATGCTTATGTTGCTCAGACTGAGACTACAGGTAACCAGAGACTTTCTTTATCTGAAGGGGAGTATAATGAGTTCCTTCAGTACCGAGCAAGTAAGCAGACATCTCCACAAGTAGCTTTTGTTGCTCAGACTGATACTTCTGTTGCCAGTAATTCTTTTGCTTGTGCTTCCCAGTCTAGTACTCTTGGACAATGGGTTGTGGACTCAGCCGCTTCTGATCATATCACTCGTAATAAATCACTTTTGTCAAATATTGCATATTCACAGTTTCTTCCCATTGTTACTTTAGCCAATGGGTCTCAAACTAAAGCAAAAGGAGTTGGACAAGCGAATCCTCTATCCTCTGTCACTCTAGATTCCGTTCTTTATGTCCCTGGCTGTCCTTTTAATCTTGCATCTGTTAGTCGTTTGACTCGTGCCCTCCATTGTGGTATATATTTTAGTGATGATTCTTTTATTATGCAGGACCGCAGTACGGGACAGACGATTGGATCAGGACTTGAATCAGAAGGCCTTTACTACCTTAACTCACTCAATTCCTCCAAGGCATGTCTAGTTACAGATCCTCCGGACCTAATTCACAGACGTTTAGGACATCCAAACTTATCCAAGCTTCAGAAGATGGTGCCTAATTTGTCTAGTTTATCTACATTAGAGTGTGAGTCATGTCAGCTCGGGAAACATACTCGAACCTCCTTTCCTCGTAGTATTGAGAGTCATGCAGAGTCTGTTTTTTCTTTAGTTCATTCTGATATATGGGGTCCGAGTAGAGTCAGTTCAACCTTGGGATTTCGTTATTTTGTTAGTTTCATTGATGATCATTCAAGATGTACTTGGATTTTCTTAATGAAAGATCGTTCTGAGTTGTTTTCTATATTCCAGAATTTTTGTGCTGAAATTAAAAATCAATTTGGTGTTTCTATTCACACTTTTCGCAGTGATAATGCCTTAGAATATTTATCCTCTCAATTTCAGCAGTTTATGACCTCTCAAGGAATAATTCATCAGACCTCTTGTCGTTATACCCCTCAGCAAAATGGGGTTGCAGAGAGAAAGAATAGGCACATCATTGAGACTGCTCGCACACTTCTCATTGAATCTCATGTTCCGCTGCGTTTTTAGGGCGATGCAGTTCTCACAGCTTGTTATTTGGTTAATCGGATGCCTTCATCTCTCATCCAGAATCAGATCCCGCATTCGGTGTTGTTTCCCGAGTCACCCTTATACTCTCTTCCTCCTCGTGTTTTTGGGAGCACTTGTTTCGTACATAACTTAGCTCCAGGGAAAGATAAATTATCTTCTCGTGCTCTCAAGTGTGTCTTCCTTGGTTATTCTCGTGTTCAGAAGGGATATCGTTGTTACTCACCTGATCTTCGTAAGTATCTTATGTCAGCAGACATCACATTTTTTGAGTCCAAACCTTTCTTTACTTCTTCTGACCACCTTGATATTTCTGAGGTCTTACCAATACCGACCTTTGAGGAGGTTACTATAGCTCCTCCTTCACCTTCTGCCACAGAAGTCTTACCCATTCCAACTATTAGGGAGTCTAGTGTGGCTCCTCCTACATCCCCAGCCACAGGAACACCACTCTTGAATTATCATCGTCGTCGGCACCAAGCATCCGGCCCTGCTGATTCTCGTCCTGCACCTGATCATGCTCCTGCTGCGGACCTGTCTGATCCTAGTACACCGATTGCACTTCGGAAAGGTATACGGACCACTCTTAATCCTAATCCCCATTATGTCGGTTTAAGTTATCATCGTCTGTCATCACCCTATTATGCCTTTATCTCTNGGGGAGTCTAGTGTGGCTCCCCCTACATCCCCAGCCACAGGTACACCACTCTTGACTTATCATCGTCGTCGGCACCAAGTATCTGGCCCTGCTGATTCTCGTCCTGCACCTGATCATGCTCCTGCTGCGGACCTGTCTGATCCTAGTACACCGATTGCACTTCGGAAAGGTATACGGACCACTCTTAATCCTAATCCCCATTATGTCGGTTTAAGTTATCATCGTCTGTCATCACCCTATTATGCTTTTATCTCTTCTTTGTCCTCTGTTCCTATCCCTAAGTCTACAGGTGAAGCATTGTCTCATCCAGGATGGAGACAGGCTATGACTGACGAGATGTCTGCTTTACATACGAGTGGTACTTCGGAGCTCGTTCCTCTTCCTTCAAGTAAATCTACTGTTGGTGTCGCTGGGTATATGCCGTCAAGGTTGGTCCCGATGGCAAGATTGATCGCCTTAAGGCCCGCCTTATTGCCAAGGGGTATTCTCAGATATTCGGGCTCGATTACAGTGATACCTTCTCTCCCATGGCTAAGGTAGCATCGGTTCGCCTTTTTCTATCCATGGCCGTTGTTCGCCATTGGCCTCTCTATCAGCTGGACATTAAGAATGCTTTTTTGGACGGTGACCTTGAGGATGAAGTTTATATGGAGCAACCACCTGGGTTTGTTGCTCAGGGGGAGTCTCATGGCCTTGTATGTCGCTTACGCCGGTCACTTTATGGTCTAAAGCAGTCTCCTCGAGCCTGGTTTGGTAAGTTCAGCACAGTTATCCAGGAGTTTGGCATGATTCGGAGTGAAGCTGATCATTCTGTGTTTTATCGGCACTCTGCTTCGAGTCTCTGTATTTATCTGGTGGTCTATGTTGATGATATTGTCATTACCGGCAATGATCAGGATGGTATTACTAAATTGAAGCAACATCTCTCTCAACACTTTCAGACTAAGGACCTTGGCAAACTAAAGTATTTTCTAGGTATTGAAGTCGCTCAGTCTAGCTCAGGTATTGCGATATCACAACGGAAGTATGCCTTAGACATTCTTGAGGAGACATGAATGATAGGTTGTAGACCGATTGACACTCTGATGGATCCGAATTCTAAACTTCTGCCAGGAAAGGGGGAGCCGCTTAGCGATCCTGCAAGATATAGGCGACTGGTTGGTAAACTAAATTATCTCACAGTGACCAGACCTGACATTTCCTTTCCTGTGAGTGTTGCAAGTCAGTTTCTGGATTCTCCGTGGCACACTGGGATGTAGTTGTTTGCATTCTTCGGTATATAAAATCGGCTCCAGGCAAAGGGTTTTATTGTTTGAAGATCGAGGTCATGAGCAGATCGTTGGTTACTCAGATGCTGATTGGGCAGGATCACCTTCTGACAGACGTTCTACGTCTGGATATTGTGTTTTAATAGGAGGCAATTTGGTGTCTTGGAAGAGCAAGAAACAAAACGTAGTTGCTCGATCTAGTGCAGAAGCAGAATATCGAGCAATGGCTATGGCAACATGTGAGCTAATTTGGATCAAACAATTGCTCAAGGAGTTAAAATTTGGAGACGTCAGCCAGATGGAACTTGTGTGCGATAATCAAGCTGCCCTTCATATTGCATCAAATCCGGTTTTCCATGATAGGACTAAACACATTGAGATTGATTGTCACTTCATCAGAGAAAAGATACTCTCAAGAGATATTGCTACAAGATTTGTGAAGTCGAATGATCAGCTTGCTGATATTTTCACCAAGTCCCTCACTGGGCCTCGTATCAGTTATATATGTAACAAGCTCGGTACATTTGATTTATATGCACCAGCTTGAGGGGAGTGTTAGTTTAGTAGTCAAATAGGAGTAAATAACCTTAACCTTAATCCTATATGTATTAGGAGTAGGACATGTATTATCTATATATAGGGCTCATTGTATCATTGTATGGTGTGAATAATATATTATTTTCTCCCGTGCTTTCTCACACATATTAATAAAAATTACCATTCCATCCTCTCATGTATTAAAATATATAGAGGAACACAAAAAGGATAATGAAAGTTCCAACAAAATGTTTGGGGATGGCACAAACCACAGAGAAGCCATTACGTGTGAGGTCATCCAATGTCTGTCTTAGATTCTGCAGAAAGAACAAAAAAATGACAAAGTTTACAGACAAAGAGTGAAACTGAGAGAGTATGAACACAGAATAAGAGTAAACAAATAACAATAAGTCTATCTTAAAAAAACAACGTAAGGAATACAGGAGGAACTCAGCATACTCTACTGGCAGTTTTCTCGAGCATTATTATGTAGGAAGATAACAGAATAAGTAAAAAGGGATTCTCCATCAACGAACTTCAAAAAGAAGGAACCATTTATACTTGAAAGTAATTAAAAAGGACAAAGGGGAGGGGAAAAAATGAGAAAATCAAATGATCTCCCTATTTCTTTGGCATATTATCAGCTTAGACATATGTAAAAGCTTCTTTACCCTTTTACAAGAGGTAAAGAAAACAAATCCAGCTTCAAGCTCAGCTTCTACATGGTCAGAAACAAGATATCCTTAAGGGAACAAAATCTGGTTCACAAGAGAAATTAGTTCTGAAACCTAAGTTAGCATGGAGGTCCATTCATGCAAAATATATGATGTACAAACTATTTAAACGGAAAACTTAATTCAAGCTTTCTTTTCCTGAGGGCCGAAAACTAGTGGCCTCCAAATTCTTGGAGTTACATGTCTTAAACTATCAATGATTTTTCACAGAAGAGAAAATTGAAAATATATATAAACAGAAAATGAAACCAGTACCACAACTGGACAACCAGCTTTCGGTATACTATCTGAACGTAGGCCACCAAATGGATTTAATCCAGCATATTCCACAAGAATACAAGCATCGAATCCAATTGCTTCATAAAAATCGCCCACCTGGATAGTCAGAGAAGAACAAGAGGCACTCATCATTGACTTTGAGTAGAGTTCTCATAGATTGAGGAACTGATACGTGACTTTCAAGCACATGTAAAAGAAGAGTAAATGAAAGCTGTAAAATCATACTCTGCAAAGTAAAACTTCACGCGGAAATTTTGACTTGAACTGCAAAATCTCCCAGTTAAGTGTTCCATCTTTAAGACTGATAAATATACGAGGTAGCCTTTGTTAAAAACTTCATAAAGGAAGGATAAACAGACAACTTGAAAGAACTGACCTTCCGTTTCTCAAATTTGTATCCACACCGAGCAAGTTACAATATGTAAGCCTCTTAACCAGTAGAACAGAAGAAGGCTTTCTCAAGAATTCCATCCTCTACAAACATAAAGTCATGGTGGCAGAACATTATAAGATAATTAAACTCTTGTTTACACTTGTTTAAAAAAAGGAAAAGAATCATAGATTTGCATCTCGCAATTATCAATCAACCCAGTCATTAAGAGAAATGTAAACTACCTCTTTCCACCACATAATGTTAACATAGTCTTTTTCCTCTGGAACACCTTTTGGTTGTTTGAGTTTTCTTGCGGTTGTGGTAAACAACTTTCGCTCCTTCAAGCAACATATCCGCTCTCGGCACCTGACACTACGCGGGTGAATACAGAAATTGGAAAAAGAATATGTGAATCCAGAAATTTGTCATCGGTTGTTGATATGAGAGTTTTATGAAATACTGAACTCAAAAGAAAAAACACTGTGTGTGCCATCAACCATAAATGGCTGATTATTCCTCTGTTTAATGGTTCTCAGTTTACCATCAAAATTACTAGAAAATACTCTGATCCTCTTTACACCTTAAAACTTTCTACTTTTATTTATTCAGCCCTCAAAAATATCTTTCCATAGACCATTTAAAGAGCACCAAGGTACAGTTTCTATCTGTGATTCAGCCTCAAAGGCTCAAACTGATTAAAGATCCAAATGCAAATTTCAAGAAAGTTTCTACAACTTGTCCAAAATAGGACGGGGGCAGGCTCTAATAATGGATCAATCTCAAACTAGACAGCATCAGAACCACCATGTTTGCTACCCAAAGGAAAGTTTCGAGCTTTATAGCTAAGGAGGACAAAGCTCCTAATCCCATCGCTTAAAGAGCAAGTTTTTATCTGAAAAATCAAACCCCCACTAGTACCAAGGATTGAACGGGGTTAGATAATCTATCACATGCTGATTTTGTGTGGAAGAAATCAATTATATAAGAAGAGAAAGCCATTAGCTTTTTATAGTATTCATCTATTTATCTATCTTATTTTATCATGCAACATTGAGCACCAAAATAGAGTGTATTCAAATCTCTACTTACACGATGCCTCAAGAAGAATCTGAAACTGGTTGTCAGCAGAAGTAGAGCGATAACAAGCAAGCACAGCATTCACAAAGAAATGGTGTACATGGAAGGAACAAAGCAGTGGTGAGCAACTACACAAGGAGTGATAACTGATACCTATTTTACTTTCCCTTTTTTAAGGCAACAATTTTACGAAGTTACCCTTAAACAAAAATAAAGCATCGAGTATGGAGTCATCAAAAAGATTAGTACAAATGTCCTACTCCTGCCTGTCCTTTTTGACAATGAATCCCCTATTCAAGCACATCTCTGTTAGGTAACTTGGGGTCAATTTTTCATACAAGCCCATCTATCTAACCTATCATTTGATGGACGGACCCTCTTGCAGCTCCAACATCCCTTGTATATGGGAGCTTTTTTTTTAACTAGCTTACTCGAACAGATAGAGCAGATGGTCTAGATACATTACTTGTTATAGTGCTTCCATGATGGTGCCTCGCCAACACCGTGCTATTGAAATGATTCGTCAGTAGAAATGTTCACCAACTACCAACAGTACTATAATTCCTATTTCTATCCTTAACTCATGCTTATGATCTATCTTCACTCCAGAAAATTAATATGGTCGTGGTATCAAAAGGTGGAGTCTTAGGCAGAACATGCCTCCCTAACCTGAAAAGTAGCATGACTAAATGCCAATTTAAACAGTGAAATCCAACATTTTTGACATAATGAATGACAGCTAATTCACTCAATTTTCTCACATTCAATTACAGAAATGAACTTTCGGGTATGAAAGATAGAAAGCATCAACCTTGACAAGCACACATGGAGCCACTGCTCAAAACCTCTATATCCCCATTTCTTGTACTCAAAATAAGCCCAATTGTTTTTTAGACCAACTCACTGCATTTGGTCATCTTTTAACTTCAGGAGGCAGAAAATCTGAATTCCTTAATAGGCTTCACTCAACTTACCAATATAAACACACAGAAAAGAATACAAACAAGTAATACTCCTTTTGTCCCAATTATGCGACGCTCTTTCCATTTCCATTTATTCCAAAAATAATGACATATTTCTATTATTTAGAAACAATTTAATTTTAAACTTCTCATTTTTACACTTAATGAAATACTCCCTCACTTCACTTTTATTTGTCAAGTATTCTAGTTTTCATTTTTACTTGTAACTTTTCACATATCAAGTGACAAATAATTTATTTTTCTTGTTTTGTCCTTAGCATTAATTAATCATTTTCCAAATTCATTAAGACTAAACACCAATTACTATGGATATCATGGTAAATTATTCACTTTATTTATTATTTTTTAAAGAGTGCACAAAGTAAATAGTGGACAAGTAAAAGTACACGGAACGAGTAATTTATAGCCACACAATAACACAAATATATATTTATTTATTTCTAGAACTCCGTGCACAGTCAAAAAGTAAATTATTCATGAATAGCAGTGGAAAAGCACAGCATTTTCAAACTAGATGACAACTCCTTGCCTTCTGGGCCTCTTTGACATAACAAATACTAGTACTATCTTTCCTATGGTGATTTCTCCACCCCACCCCCACCCCCACCACCACCACCACCACCACCACACACCAAAACCAACCC
>ML381465.1:71813-85885 GCA_005239525.1 Nicotiana knightiana
CCCACCACCACCACCACCACCACCACACCCCAAAAACCAACCCAACAACTACTGAACTTTCTCCTCCACACACATGAGTAAGTACATAAAAGCATTAAACTTTAGGCAAGAAAAGACTTACAGGGGAGGTGAAGAGTAAGAGAAGAAGCGGCGGCGAAGTGGGAGTGACGGACGGAGAAAAAGGGAGAGTGACCGCCAACGCGGAACTGAAACGACTACGTTTTTCGCCGTAACCCAACTCATAGTAGTGTGTGAGTGTGAGTGTGTGTGTGTGTGTGTGTGTGTGTTTTGTTCTTCCCGCCAGAGGGGTAGAAAAGTACTCTGAAAACTGAACTGAAGGAAAGCCCCGAAAGTGGAAACGGCAGCAGTTGTCGTTGCTACTAATATTTAAGGCAAAAATGTTCGGAACTCCTACAACTTTTGTTTAGTTATTTCTTTAACTTCACTTAATTTTTAATATCTTCGAACTTAAAAATTAGATAGTCTTGATTAAGGGTGTTCATGAAAATCCAAAAAAAAAAAATTAAATCGAAAATCGAACCAAATCGATCCAAAAAATCGATACTTTTTAGGTTTGGTTTGGTTTAGAATTTTAAAAATCGATCAAATTTGGTTTGATTTTGATTTTAATAAAAAAATAACTGAATCAAACCGATTATAGAAGTAGCTATTTAAATTTATTATTACACATCTCTCTCTCTCTATATATATATATATATATAGTTGTTTATATTTTAGTCTAGTTTCTATTTTATAATAATCTAATTCTTTGTATTTACATTCTTGTTTGATTGGTAGTTTTCTTTTGCTAAGTACAAAAATTAATTTCATGTTAAAAATAATTAATTTTTAATTGAGTACTTAAATTATTCATCACTATTTGATTCAATTATCATCGACATATTTTGATAAATGATAAATTTCTCAAAGAGAAATTGGTTTGATAGTGTTACGGTGAAAATATAGTCTGGAATATGTGTTTGGTAGTGTATGTCTCATAGTTAAGGAAAAAAACAGATAAATAACCGAACAAAATCGACAAAAACCGGCTTAATTGGTTTGGTTTGGTTTTGTTTCAATATTTGAAGAATCGACTTACTTGGTTTAGTTTCATAGGAAAAAATAGATCCAAAATGAACCATGAACACACCTAGTCTTGACCCTTGATATGGCAAAGAGCGTGGATACACTCTCTTTTAGACGCATCAGAGGAAAGAAAACTCGAAAAATCAGCTTCCAAATGGGGTATTTTTCTAATATTAGTCACCAAAAATTTATTTCTTCTTAATATACCTTACTATCCTAATTGTATTTTTTATATATACGATGAACATATGTTTCAACTGTGTATTTCTTATCTTCTTCTTTTTTCGATCCAAATATACAAAAGTTAGTTCAAACTTGAAACTACATTTACTTTAGCCAAATAAAAAGAAGATTTGGCCAAAATAATAAAGTTTAAATGGTATATTTTCTACAAAAAGAAAAATATATTGTGTATTTTTTTCATGTAATGACTATTTATTTAAATTATGTATTTTTTAAAGTCAAATTTGCAAATATTTAGTCGAACTGTACTATTTTTAACTAAATTTATTTAATCAATATATGGAGTTCCAATAACGTATTTTTTAGTTTTATTTTAGTAGATGCAATGAATAATATGTTCTAACTGTATATTCTTCTTTTCTTGACCAAATATGTAAAAGTAACTTCATTAAAATAGTATTATCTTTAACCAAATAAAAAATTATAGTTAAAATAATGTTGTTTCAATTTATTTATTTTTACACAATTTGGCACGAAAAAAATAATTTAAATAGTTGGTAGACTTAAGAAGATAAAAATATATATTGTATTGTAAAAAAATACCACATGGGCAAGAAAATCCATGTGACAACGCGTGTCAAACTCATATGGATTGTCAGCACCCGGAGTAGGGGGGTCAAGGTTATGAAATTGCCAAGTTCAGGAGACGTTAAAGACCACGTGAAGTTTAAAGGGAAACTACACAAAAGTTATCAAGTTCAGAGGTTGTCGAACTATTCTGCCTATATTTAAACGGCAAGTGCATATATAGTCATTCTTAGGGATGTTATTTAAAGATTAGCCAGTACTTATTTTGTCCTGAAATTTTAAGCTAAAAATCTTAATTTTAGGACAACTCAAAATAATTTGTTTAAAAAAATTGAACTGAATAGTTAAAATTCTAAACACTAACTAATTTTTAAATAACAACTCTTTAGAGTGACTGCCTAGTGACATTTCTACAAAGTTCTTATGGTACATCATATCTAGTCCAAGAGAGCATAATGGATCTATCAATAAAATCTAAATTTGTCAACTATTAAATTTAGTGTTTCACTCAAAACGGTCCCTAATGTATAAAATTAAACACTAAATGGTCTTTCAAATATTTAAAAATCTTGCACATCTTGTCCTATATGACGATACTTGAGTTAGTATAATCACATGTCATGTTTCAAACGTGTGAAGATTGACTTGATTATTTTTCTATTTCTTTTTAAGAACTGGAGATATTTTTCTATTATTCCCAATTACTTTGAACTATGACCGAGAAAGCAAGAGACCAGCCTCAATTGAGATTATTTCCCTCAGTACGCTTGACGAGATTGTCAGTGTCGTACGGGAAAATCAATGTCAAGAACAACTGAGAAAACAAATATGAAAATTGAAAGAAAGCTTGATTGCATTAATGAAAGCTATTACAAAAAGGCAACACGGTGTCGAGGGGGAGAGACACCAGTACAGAGAATTGTTTGCTTGCTATAAAGTTTTGATTGCTTGATCCCCCTCTTCCTCAGTGACATGTTCGAGGAAGTCAATCTGTGTTTTTAGCAAAGGAGCACTTGGATAGCTTCGCATATAATTTGTGCTCCCGCAACCGGGCTAGGACCTTCTGCAAGTGCTCCAGGTTTTCTCCAGTGTTTGGCTATAAACCACAATATCATCCAAATAGACCATCACGAATTCGTCAATGTACTCTCGGAAGACTTGGTTCATCAGAGTGCAAAATATGGTTGGAGTGTTAGTCAAGCCGAACGTCATAACCAAGAAGTCGAACGACCCATATCTTGTCACATAGGTCGTCTTATGTTCATCACCCTCGGCAATCCGAACTTGCCAATACCCTGTCTTCAGGTCAGTTTTCGTGAACACAGTCGCACTCCCCAATCTATCGAACAAGTCTGCCATTAGCGGAATAGGATACTTTCTCTTCACATTAATTTTGTTTAGAGCCCGATAATCCACACAGAGTCATAGATTACCATCATGTTTCTTTTGGAATAGCACAGAGGACCCATATGGGGACTTGGAGGATACAATGATCCATGTGTATAGCATCTCCGTCAACTATATCTGAAGCTCGGTGAGTTCGGGTTGTAACATTATATAAGGTGCCCAGGCGGGTGGCTTCGCACCCGACACCAACTCAATCTCATGGTCCACAGTGCACCTAGGCGGGAGTCTCTTTGGCATATCCTGTGGCATGACGTCTTCAAACTCCAGTAGTAGCTCATTTATGGGTGTAGGAATGGGGCCCAAGGAGCGTTCTACCTCTTCAATGCATAGGGTAGCCAGGAACGCAGGTTCATGTCTTTTGACTCCCTTCTTCAACTGCAAGGCCGAGATGTTCTCAGCGGCCATCTTCATGGGCAGGCATGGGATAATGCAAGGCTTGGCCCCATTTGCTCTCATCATCAGAAGCATGTCTGCATATGGTACGGGCATGATGTTGGTTTGCCTCAAGAATTCCAACCCAACTATCAACTCGAAGTTATCTATGATCACCACGTGCAAGTTGAATTTTTGTTCATAAGGACCCAGCTTCACTGGTGCTTCTTTGGCTATTCCACCCACTGGATGAGGAGGTGAGTTGATGGCCTTGACATGACCTCTGCCCTTTCCTACAACTATACCAAGGCGCTCCACTTGAGTTGAGGCCAAATAGTTATGGGTAGCACCCGTGTCTATCATCGCCCGAATGGGCTTGCTATTTACCTTCAGTTCAACGAACATTAAGGTCCTCTCTTGTTTAAGAGGAGTTCTCTCATCTGCCTTCTTTTTCCATTTCTTGGTGATTGGGCAGGGGTCCTTCTTCTTACGAATACCAACACTGGTTCCCGCTAATGCCTCAGAAATAGAGCCAACAATTGCATTGAAAGCACCTACTAGCTCGGTCTGCTCCGCATCATCTGCTTCGTCATCCGTCCCATTATCAAAAGCTTGATGGGCGTTCATATGTGCATGTGGGCGTTCATTATTCCAATGTGGCCCGCCGCAATGATGGCATTCTAAAGGGGGTTTTCTCCCCCAATCATAGTTGTTTGGCGCAACACTATTGCTGCCTAAGGAAGGAGCCTTAGATTTGGTTGAACTCCGATCTCCCCCACTTCTTCTAGGTCTATCATTGCTAGACTTGCCTCTTTTGTATCCCGCTCGGTCAGGCGGTTAAGGCATGTCCTTCCGAGTTTCCACTTGATAGTCCCCAAGGCATTCCGCCTTGGATCACCTTGGGTAGGTGTCACGACCCATTTCCGGAGGCGTGATGGCGCATGTCGTGGAATCAGGCAAGCCACCCATTCTATCTAACTAAATGCAATTACCAATAAAATATCCTTCTTAACAAGTCTATGGATAAAAATAATAATAAATCAAAATTTGGAAACCAGTTTATGAGATTCAAAACCCAAATTCTACAAACTTCGGATCTAGTGTCACACATTCATGAGCTGCTAATACTTAATACAACCAAAAAGAAATGACCAACATAGTCTGAAAATAAAAACGACGGAAGAAAGGAAGAGAAGACGAGATCACGATCACCAACTGCTACCTCGTCAACTCTGATGAAACTGCTGCTACTCACTGACCAGAGTTGAATCCTGTTGTACCTGGATCTCCACACAAGGTGCAGGGGGTAACTTGAGTACACCAACTCAGTAGTAACAAAACTAAACTACGGGCTGAGAGGTAGTGATGGACTAAACCTCCGATAATTCGAAAACAGTATATAACTTGGACATGACAGTAATATATATCAGAAAATAAACAAGATGCATCAGTTTATGACTATAGCCCTACATACTAGCATGAGCTCATATAAAATCAAGAACGATGTGTACTCAGTAATCCAACTCTCATAATGTGGTCCACTCATTACTAGAATACGGTCTTCCGACCCAGGGAAAATCCATCCCGGACATTACATAAACACAAGTGACACAGTCACCTAGTACTGAGGAAAAAGGCCAATCTAGCCCCCCACGGAGAAGATCCATCTCCGGAACATAAGACCCACAGAGAAAATCCATCTCCGGAACATAAGACCCACGGAGAAGATCCATCTCCGGAACATAATACTCGGACAAGATCCATATTCAAGTAAATCCATCCCTCAATATCTGTGCGCTCATTGGGGGTGTAAAGACTCCGGAGGGGCTCCTTTCAGCCCAAGCGCTATATCAGGCCAATGAAGGCATGATTCCAGGGTCGTTGCGGTATGCAGTCCGACCTCATAACTGTCTCAAAACCAGGCTTCAAGCCTCACTCAGTCAGTACCTTCCAGTCTCACTCACAATGCTCTAACATATGAAAATCAGCCCAACCAATGATAATATAGAATAAACTAGCAACTTACGAGATTGAGGCATGAAATATATACTATAATAAGATTGAGTACATGAAAACAATAATCATAAATAGAGACAACAATAATCGACCGTTCTGGTCTGAACATATCGGTGTGAAGCCTTAACATTTATACTTAGCATGATTTCTATTGCGTTAAAGGTAAATACCACCTTCACAGTACAAATATCAACCTGAGATAATCATTAGGCAGTTCCATGGGGTGAGCCAGGCTACAAATATTTGGTGTACGCCCGCCTGCCCGTCACTTGGAAAGTGCGTCACCTTAATTAACATCAAATATCAAATAGTTTGGGGTTTCGAACCCTCAGTTCCAAGTTTGGAAGCGTTACTTACCTCAAAACCGGCTAATACACTACTCCGCAGTGCCCTTGCCTCTAAATTCGGCCTCCGAGTGCTCCAAATCTACCAACAATCAGATGTATATCGTTATAATATGCTAAGAAACTAATCACAATCGAAATGTGTCAAAAATACTCAAAAATCCCGAAATTGGTCAAACCCGACCCCCGGGCCCACGTCCCGAAACTCAGAAATTTATATACAAAACTGTCTTCATCATCTCACGAGTCCGTACATATAAAGAACACTGAATTCGGATTTCAAATGACCCCTCAAATCCCCATTTTAAAAACTCTTTCCCAAGCCCTAATTACCCAATTTGCACAGATTTTTTCCTAATTTTCACCATAAATTCGACCTTTAATCACATATAAACGAGTTTAGAATCCAAAAATCTTACCTCAATGAAGAACTATTGAATCCCCTTTTCAAAACCCTTCCAAAAGCTTCAAACCCGGATGAAATATTGAAAAAGATGGCTAAAATTCGCGAATGCACGCTTTTATACTTTTCTGTCCAGTAGTTCCGCACCTACGACCACTTACTCGCACCTGCGGAACTGCACCTGCGGATCCCAGGTGCGCACCTGCGGAAAATCCCAAGGACCCTAAACTTCCGCACCTGCGGTGCCACGTCCGCTCCTGCGGAACCGCACTGTGGCTCCCGATCCGCAGGTGCGAAAACACCAGTAACAACAACATAAGAAATATCAAAACCATTCCAAACTCCCTGTTAACCATCTAAAACCATCCCAAGCCCCTCGGGACGCCAAACAAACATAACAACGCATCATATATGATCATTCAAACTTAGTCGAGCCTTCGAAACATCAAAAACCCCAAAACACATTGAATTCAAGCCTGTGAACTTTGAATTTTCTAAATTCCACCAGCAATGCTGAAACTACCCAAAACAACTCCGATTAACCTGAAATTTTGCAGACATATCCAAAATGACATTACGACCCTGCTCTAATTGTTGGAATTCCATTCCGACCCTGATAGCCTATTTTCCACTACCAACCGGAAATCGCCAAAAACTAACTTTCGCCAATTCAAGCCTTATTCTACACCGGACATCACAAAATTATTCTGAACACACTCCTAATTCCCAAATCACCTAACAAAACTATCTGAGCCATAAAATACGCATTCCGAGGTCGTTTCCCAATAAGTCAACTCTCAGTTGACTTTTCCCATTATAAGGCTATCTTTACAGACTAAGTTACTGAATTCTCATTTAACCATTCCGATTTCAAGCCTATCGATTCTAACACATCAATAATAGAATAATAAATCCATGACAAGTCAATGATAGCAATAAAAATTCAAGTTCTACGTAACGACAGACCAGGTCGTTATAGTAGGGTATCTACCCTTTGTCTTTGCAGCTCCATACGGGCATAAGGTTTTAACCCTTCCAGGAATGTGAAGAGTTTGTCTTTGTCCCTTGTGTCACGTATGTTCAGCATGAGCGCGGAGAATTCTCGCATGTAATCCCGCACTGATTTGGTCTAACGGAGCTCCCGTAGTTTTCTCCTTGCATTGTACTCAACATTTATGGGGAAGAACTGTAGGCGTATGGCTGCCTTCAGTTCTGCCCATGTCTCCGGAGCATCTTCACTGGCCCTGATAGCTTCGTACTTCACCCGCCATCAGAGTTAGCATCACCCTGAAGATACATGGCAACAATTGCTACCTTCTTGGCTTCTTCTAGGCCTCCCATGGCATCGACGTACTACTCGATTTCGAAGATGAAGTTTTCCACTTCTTTAGAATTTCGCGCTTCACTGTACGGCTTTGGCTCAGGAACTTTCAATTTTTGTGCCACAGGGGCGAGGTTCACAGCACCCCCAATTAGGTTTCTACCTCTTCGAAGCAAGCCTTGTAAAGCAACATTGACAACATTGAGCTGGCCTATCAAGTTGTCTACAGTTTGTTGCAAGACAATCACCTTGTCTTCCTCTTGTGCTCTGTAGGCTAAATCATCGGCACACTCCTGATGGAGGCCCTCGAATTTACCAAAAATTTTGGCTGCCTCGGTGGCTGCGGTTTGCCGGTCTCTTTCAGAGTCGCGGCTGATGTTTTCTATGTCAACTTCGACCTGGAGCATTTTGCGGTCCAGGTCGTCCAACCTAGTTTGCACTAGGCTCATTCTTAGTTCAGGCACCGTATCCACTATGGGTCATAATACGTCAACCGTTTCTTCAAGGGCCACAATGCGGTCCCCATGATTCACCATGGTCAGAAATGATGGTAATGGCAATGCGTTCCCTCGTTCGATGTCGAGCATAGGCTCTGATACCAACTGTTACGCGGTGCCTTCCTGAGATTCCTTAGAAGGGCAACATAAGTCTAGTAATTGATATCAGTGCAATTGTTGTCCTCCAATTGAGATCCCCTTCATACGCTAGACGAGATTGTCAGTGTCGTACGGGAAAACTAATGTCAAGAGCAATTGAGAGAACAAAGATGAGAATTGAAAGAAAGCTTGATTTCATTAATGAAAGCTATTACAAAAAGGCAAAGCGGTGTCAAGGGGGATCAAGCAATCAAAACTTTCTAGACAACAAACAATTCTCTGTAGTGGTGTCTCTCCCCCTCGACACCGTGTTGCCTTTTTGTAATAGCCTTAATTAATGCAATCAAACTTTTTTTCAATTCTCATTTCTATTCTCTCAATTTATCTTGACATTGGTTTTCCCTTATGGCACTGACAATCTCGTCTAGCGTACGGAGGGGACCTCAGTTGGCAGACAACAACTGCAATGATATCAGTTGCTTAGCCTTACGTCGCCCTTCCAAGGAATTTCAGAAAGGCGCCGCATAACAATTCACATGTATTCGCGCCATGTATTCATGAATACGATAACACCAATTACCTTACACTTAGGTAATTCTAACTGTTTAATAATGAAAGTAATATCAATTAGCGTGATACACTCCTAATATAACTCAAAAAAGTTAATTCTTACATGCCTCATTATCAACCCAATTAATCATAATGGATTTCAGTTGTATATAACTGTTGTTTTTAACTTTTGTATCTAGTGTATTTCAATATTTTTTTTACTGTTGCATTCATTAGATTCAATGTTTGTATTTACTGTATTCGCTATTTTATATTCAGTGTATACAAATGTATTTGTATTAATAGTGTTTTGGTAATTTCTAATACATGTTGTTACTATTGTATTCGATATATTTCATTGCTTGTATTCACTGTATTCCTATTTGTATTCAGTGTATTTTATTGTATTTTAAAATTAGATGTACTCATTGTTTATATTCTATTATATTTTAATGTTTGTATTCAGTGTATTTCAATATTTATATCTTGTATTCAACTGTATTAAAAAGGTACAAATCTTCGAAATACATAAATACAAGAAAAAAAAAAATTATATAAAAATATAGTGTGTTTGAGTGAATTTGTGAAGAATACAACAATATATTTGTATTGTTTGTGACTAAATAGCAAAGAAGAGAAAAAAGTTCATCGGAGATGACGTTTTTGGGCCAAGAAGAGAAAAAAGTTCGTCAAATTCGTACAACAAATTTACGATAAGAGTTCATCATATTGCTCATTTCCGTTCGAAAAATTCACTCTTTTCTGTCTCCTTGCTGCTTTCTACTTTATTGTAATGTCTCGTCGGCCATCAATGCTAGGGCATGTATCTTGAGTAGCTCGAAGAAAGGGAGATTCTTCTTTCTCGTGGGCCATCAATACCAGGGCTTGAGTTGCTCGAAGAGAGAGAGAGAGAGAGAGAGAGAGAGAGAGAGAAGGAAGAGAGAGAGAGAAAGAAGAAAAAATCTGAGAGAAAATCCAAGAGAGAGAGATTATTCTTTCTCGTCGAAGAGAGAGAGAAAGCGAGATTCTTCTTTCTCATCGACCATCAATATTAGGGCTTGATTGCTCAAGAGAGAGAGAAGGAAGAGAGATAGAGAAAGAAGAAAATTTTTGAGAGAGAATCTCGTCTTAATGGAAAGAACTAGATATGAAAAAACATAAATAGCATATTTCATGCCTCAATGGTAGTATATACCATAAATACATATTCTGCTATAAAGTATAAAATGTAGCTATAAAAATAATATTTAAACTAATTTTAATTTTTAATAAATAGGGTGTATACCTTTGCTATAGGAGATAAAATTTTTGAAAAGAAAATAGTACAATAAATTTGAATACACTTTACATAGGTGAGAAGAAAAGTAAAAAAGAAAGGTGTAAATGAGACGAGAAAAATAAAATCAAAGTGTTAGTAGTTGTTTTGGATGGAACGGAATGAAATACTTCCTAACGCAGGAAATTACATTCAATGACCTTGAAAATTGATGGTTTTGATTTTGAGTCTCGCTTGTTTCATGGGCAAACCGTTAAGGTCAAAAATCATGGGGCGAGCAAATAACAATACTTTTTAAACTTGAAGTACTGTCTTTGGAATAAGTAGGTTAAAAAATTAAGAGTGACACTGAAGTGCTATTTGTGCAAATCACCTTTTCTAAAGTATATGATCTAGAGGTTTGCAAGCTGGCAAGTGGCAATTGGGACTTGGGCTGACATTTTATGATGTTGAATGGGATGGGCTGATTATTGGACCCATTTTGCATGTTTGTTATGTTCCGTGTGATTGCATGTAAAAATAGTACGGGCTACCAATTGGACTGGTAACTAAAAAATAGCTAGTGTTTGTAAAGTCACTGAAAAATAATTATTATTTTGGGGGGCAATTCAGAAAGTTTCAGCATAATATACTGGAGATTGGTGCACCTGTGTATGAACTTCCAGCATATTATGCGAACTCCAACACGCGAAAAGTTCCAGCATAATATACTGGAGATTAGAGCACATGTGTATGAACTTCCAGCATATTATGCTGGGCTGGTATATTATACTGAAACTTCAGTATATTATGCTGGAAGTCCAGTATAATATGCTGGAGTTCAAGTATATTATATTGGAATTCCAGTATATTATGCTGGAATATTTTTCGGATTTTGAACAATGTTTTCGTTCAGATTTATCTTTACATGAAAAATGACTAAATTTTGATTACTTTTGAAACTGTGGCTATTTTTTAATTACCACTTGTAAATCTCACTATTTTTGAATTTCTTCCTGATTGCATGTCTGCAGCCTAAAATAAAGGGCAAATTAAACACTTGGTTGGTTGGCCAAATAGTTACATTCGCTAGTCAAATATACAAAAAATATATACACAATATGATACTTACACCAGCTATTATTTTTTAAAATATATACTGTATAGTTTTTTTCTAAAATAAAATCCTACTAAGTATTATTTCATATATTTGGTAACCATATGCATTAGGAATGATTATGATTCCAAGTTTTCTATGCCGAATATAATTTTAAATATCCTTTTATCATCACTTCAACTGGCCTAAAGTAAGAATTAACAAACGAATATTAAGGCTAGTTTTTCAGTGTAATTGCTTCAACATATTTTACGAAATTAAAGCATCTAAAAAGCAATAAATGACGTTGCTTTTACATATTACATACCAAATAGGTCATTTTACTTAGTTTTTACTATTATTTTAATCGATTATAATAGAATCAGTCTAATTTTTTGTTAAATTGAGGAAAGCATGGGATGTGGTACACTTCTTCACTCTAATAACATGTCATTGCACTAATCTACAACCCATTGACGCTAATATTGTACTATAAATCATGCTTTTACTTAACACCTTGACAGAAAAATTCCATTAACAAATAATAGTCTACTATACTTAACCAATTCAATTTAAATATAAAAATGAACATAAACTTACGAATTAGGAAAACATTTGTGGTATTCTTGTATGTATAATAATAATCAATATATCGCCAAGGAGATCGTCTAATGGTTGAGGCGGATGAGTAACAATCGGGAGATCTCATATCTGAATCTCAACTAGTAAAAATTGGGTGGGGTAGCTATTTTTTAAAGTGATATTTATTTTTTATCTAGCATTTTTAATGCTGAGCAAAAGTAGCTACTAGTCTATTAAAATTAATATGAAAAGACAGTGTTTCCATTTCTTCTATCGCTTTTCTGTCCATGTTCTCTTCCTTGCCAATCTCCCCCAAAGGTTTGAATACGCGAAATACTTCCTCTTCCCTTTTCAAAAGTCGGAGTTCGCATTGCGATATTGACAACTGAATCCAAACTTATTATGTTCGTTTTGTTGGTTGTATATGGTTTAAATTTTTGCTCAGTAATTCTTCACTTCTTTTTTCTGGTTGAGTATTGAACGGATAACATAACTGTGGAACATAACCAATGGATATAGCTTCTTTACTCGATTTTCTGGTTCTTTAATTAGCTTTTTCAACCATGTTCACACTACTCCTAGAATTCTAACATGTTAAAAATTGATTCAGTAACTGATGTTTTGCTTAAAGTGTATAGATTTCTATGTATATTTTACTTATATTTTACTTTTGTTTCGTGAGTTTTAGATGTTAAATGTGATGATTTATATTAGTTTGAAGTGTTTTTATGTGTAGTATTAATTCGGGATCAATTGGGGGTGAAACGTGCGAAATTAGAGCCAAAACGCAAAAATCGGACAAAATGACAATTTTGGGCGCCACAGGCAGGGCTGGGCGCCACCTGTGGCGCTGGAGGCAGAAGCATTATTGTGGGTAGCGCCCTGGTGGGCGCCCGACGCTAGTCAGGGCGCCGGTGACGAGATTTTTTTCTATTTTGCCCGGGACACGATTATTTCGGCCCTAAACCTACCCAACACGTATAAAAGCAAGTCTAAGCTTATTTTTGAGGGGAGACGCACCATTTTGGATGCATAATACACACGGAATTGCTAGGGAGCGAAGGATTCTCAGTTTTATTCATCTTTTCTAGTATTTACAATTAATTCAACACTTATGCAATTGTTTGATTTTAGTATACGTGGCTAAACACCCATTGTTCTGGGGTTGTGATTTAGCCATGAATATTTTTGTTCGACATTAGTTTAACCTTGATTTTAATTCACTCAATATATGGTTGTTTCTTCANTATAATATAGTTACATTATTGGATCTTTATTTTGGCTTGATTAAATAACAATTATAGTGAACTGTGAGTAGTCTACACAAGTCTCTGTGGGTTCGACACTCGATTTATCATTATATTACTTGTACGACCACGTATACTTGCATGTGCGTTTGGGACTAACAAGTTTTTGGCGCCGTTGCCGGGGACTTGAATATAGATTACTTTCTAGTTTTCACTTTAATTGTTTATTTCATCTAGTATAACATTACTTGATCTTTGCTCTAATATCAAGAACTTCGATTGAATGCGTAGGGTCAGAAGCCAGGACAGACTTGACGACTTTGACCCCGAACCTGAGAGAACATTTCACAGGAGGTTGAGGGAAGCAAGGGATACAGACAATATTCAAGAACTCATTCAAATTCCTGTGAACATGGCAGAGGAACAACACATGGCTGTTCAGGAGGTAGCAATGCCCAGTATTGCTAATGTTACCTCCAGCATCGTGAAGCCCAGAATCACTGGGCACTTTGAGCCGAAACAGAGCATGATCCGGCTACTTCATGAAAACGGGCAGTTTATGGGTCTTCCACACGAGGATCCACAGCAACACATTCTGAATTTCTTGGATATTAATGATATAAGTATCACTAACGGGGTCACGCCAGATTATGTGAGGCTCACACTTTTCCCATTTTCGCTGAGCGATGGCTAAAGGCAGAACCATATAATTCCATTACAACATGGAACAATTTGGCGAGAAAATTTCTGGCAAGGTTCTTCCCTTCAGTAAAGACTGCAAAGATCAGAAGTGAGATAGTCTCTTTTAAACAGAAAGCAGGTGAATCTTTATATTCAGCATGAGAAAGGTTCAAGGGGCTACTCAGAGACTGTCATCATCACAATCAGATAAACGAAGTGTTAGTTCACACTTTCATTGAGGGGCTCCATCCCCAAACAAAAATTGTGGTAGATGCAGCAGCTGGAGGTCAGGTATTGGAGAAGAATTATGATGAAATATTTGCATTATTGAATAAATTCTCCAAAA
>ML381467.1:2042-13091 GCA_005239525.1 Nicotiana knightiana
GGGGGGGGGGGGGGGGACAGCGTACCGGGAATACAAAAGCTTCACCGACTTTGCAACTTGTCAGAACCTCGTTCTAAAATTAAGACATGTCTATCAGAAAGAAGCCACGCAAAATGCATGCTCCCCAGAAGATTTAGAAGACACAGAGAGAAGAAGGGTTTCGTAGCAGTTTATATACAATTCACATAATATCAAAGTGGCATTTAGCACATTAGGTTCAAACATGTAAAAATCAAAATAAAGCAAAATATAACAGTTATTCTAAGCTCGAATCCTTGAACCCTGGATCAGAGATTCTGGATGTTATCCCCAGCAGAGTTGCCAGAGCTGTCACACCTCCTTTTTTTCCGAAGGGGGATAGGGAGTTTTTTCAATTTAAGTGACATTAACTGAAATGGGATTATTTATTTAGTTTCAGAGTCACCACTTGGGATAACTTATGGTGTCCCAAGTCAGTGGTTTATTTTAAATCCCAAATCGAGGAAATTGACTCTATTTATGGTCCGCGAACATAGAAAACCGAGTAAGGAATTCTGTTAACCCGGGAGAAAGTGTGAGGCACTCCTGAGTTTCATGGTTTTAGCACGGTCGTCCAACTATTAATAATTGGCCTAGTTATTTGATTTATTACCTGTTTTAGACCAATTGTGCATTTTTAACTTTTTAAACCGCTTCTAATTATTTATGGAATTATTCTGGAACAAGTCACGATGTTGTACACTTGTTGTTTTGGTACACATTGCAAACCGTGCAACATGAAATGCACCCGCGATTTATGACGTGTTTTTTATTATTCGAAGTTATGATCGGGTCACATGAAATGCACACCCAAATTAGGATTCATGATTTTGTACATATTGTGAATCGCGCCACGTGAAATGCACTCGCGATTCGCAATATGTTAGATTTTATTATTGTTTGAAGTTATGGTTGAGTCACGTGAAACGCACACTCGACTTGGGGATTACATATTCGTGACCACATTGTGGTAACTGTACCCGTTATCACGCTAATTTGGAAGTTAAATTCGAGCTGGCCTATTGCTCGTCGGTTATAGGCTATCATATTTGGCTATTTTTTTTACTGATTCTAACATGTTTACTACATTATAAAATTTGTAACGTGGGGATCTTGTGTATATATATACGCGGAACAGAGTTTAATATATTTGAACCTTTAATTTCAAGATATCAAATTTCTCCACACATTAAGTTACACTCCAACTAATTCCTTAACAGAATAAAACCACCACAATTATGGTAAGATCCAAGACAAAATCACAAGAAAACAATTTAAATAAGTCTATAATCTTCCTACACATACAGATAATACCCGGCCTTAAAACTTTATCATCATTCTCTGTAGTTTCCAAAAAAAGCATTGTATATAATTTTGTGGACAATTGTAATCTATATACATTAAAGGATTAATTTTCCTCTGTTCCAAACTGCAGTGCACGGACGCATACAGTAGCAATTTCACTGATGCTACAATAGCATATATGTGCACCTTCAGTGGAATTGCAGACAACACTAGTAAGTTCCAAACTTCTAATTAAACTACCTCCTCTCCAAACATTATCCTAAGGTTATGACTAACAGAACTTTTCCTAGTATCCCTTTCTAACAAACCATCACTGGAAATATCCTAAGATTCATGCTTGGTCATGTGATTATTATAACCTTTTAAGAATCCCAATATCCTAAGGCGAGTTTGAGCTAGTTGTGCGGCGGTAGAGAGGCGAAGGAGGGGTGGCGCCATTTTGAGGGTGTTTGGGAGTTAGGGTTAGGTTTGGGGAGGGGTTATAATGATGTTTTTATATGAAGTGGGGAAAGAATTTAGGCCATTGGATGAGGAAGAATAGATGGTTGGGATTGAAAATTAAAGTGGAGCGGGTAGACGGGTCATGAAGGTGGGCTGGCGGGTCAGGGGAATTGAAAGGGAAGGGGTGTTGGGCTAAGGGCGGATTTGGGGTTAATTTGGGGCAATTGAGCCACTGAAAATGGTTGTGGCCCAATCTGGGATTAAGCAAGATTTCCTTTTCTATTTTTTTTCTTTCTTGATTTTTACCTTAATAAATTTAATTAAAAATCCTAAACTAAGTCCTACATCAAATCTAATTTTTAAAATTAAATTAATTGTCTATTTCTAACACAAAAATAATTAATTAACTTAAGTCTAATGAAAGAAAATTACTAATTTGCAACTAAAATCTAAAGATGTAAAAATGACCAATTATTTTTTGATTTTTTTGTTTAATAATGCAATTAACTTATGTAATTAAATCCTCAATTCAATTAATACCTAATATGCTATGCATGAAATATTTTAGATGTTTTTTGGTATTTTTCTCATGATTTTAAAATGTTAAATATGTAATTAAATGCAAGCAACAATTAATAAGAAATTTCTAAAAATTCTATAAAAATTAAAATAATTAGAAAAACATATTTTGAATTTGTAGGAGTATTTTTCGTCGGGCAAAAATCACATGCTCACAGCTGCCCCTCATTGCTCGAAAACACCAAGAGTTTTTGGGCAAAGATAAAGTGAGCGAATATGAGCGATTTTTGCCCGTTTGGATACTCCATGGGAAGCATTTTGAAAAAGTCTGATTGAACCTTGCTTCTGAGGTTGCCTATATTTCCTTGGCTATAAAGGAATCAGGTTAGTGTAGTTCTGGAGAATGATGGAAGGATGAGTTGGAAAGTCGAGTGAGGTACCGTTCGAGGCTCTGTTCTGTGGTCCTGTTGTTACATCAGAACGAAAAGAAAACTAAGCAAGTCTATCAGCTATGAATTACAAGACTCCTATCTATAAGTCTTCAAAACTTGATATTCAATCTTCTATAGTTCTGTTGTGCATCTCAAACTGTCGACTTGTGTTCTTGGGCGAGCTTCCGCTACCTCTAACTGGAACTTAAAAAAAATTCCTTCATTCTTCATCGGCGCCTGATGCTGCCTTACAACTTGAAATAAATTCCCTCGTTCTCCAGGTAGGCGCATGATGCTGTCTTAAAACTTGAAATAAATTCCCTCGTTCTCCAGGTGGGAGCCTGATGTTGTCTTAACACTTGAAATAAATTCCCTCATTCTCCAGGTAGGCGCCTGATGCTGTCTTAAACCTTGAAATAAATTCCCTCGTTCTCCAGGTGCGCGCTTGATATTTTCTTAAAACTTGAAATAAATTTCCTAGTTCTCTAGGTGAGCGCATGATATTGTCTTAAACCTTCAAATAAATTCCCTCATTCTCCAGGTGGGTGCCTGATGCTGTCTTAAAACTTGAAATGAATTCCCTCGTTCTCCAGGTAGGCGCCTGATGGTGACTTAAAACTTGAAATAAATTCCCTCGTTCTCCAGGTAAGCGCCTGATGCTGTCTTAAAACTTGAAATAAAATCCCTCGTTCTCCAGGTAGGTGCCGGATGCTGTCTTAAAACTTGAAATAAATTCCCTCGTTCTCTAGGTGGGCGACTGATGCTGTCTTAAAACATGAAATAAATTCCCTCGTTCTCCAGGTGGGAGCCTGATGTTGGCTTAAAACTTGAAATAAACTCCCTCGTTCTCCAGGTGGGCGCCTGATACTGTCTTAAAACTTGAAATAAATTCCCTCGTTCTCCAGGTGGGCGCCTGATGCTGTCTTAAAACCTGAAAAAAATTCCCTCGTTCTCCAGGTGGGCGCCTGATGCTGTCTTAAAACTTGGAATAAACTCCCTCGTTCTCCAGATGGGTGCCTGATGTTGACTTAAAATTTGAAATAAATTCCCTCGTTCTCCAGGTGGGCTCCTGATGTTGTCTTTAGACTTGAAATAAATTCCCTCGTTCTCCAGGTGGGCACCTGATGCTGTCTTAAAACATGAAATAAAGTTCCCCGTTCTCCAGGTGGGCGCCTGATGCTGTATTTAAACCTGAAATAAATTCCCTCGTTCTCCAGATGGGCGCCTGATGCTGCCTTACAACTTGAAATAAATTCCCTTGTTCTCCAGGTAGGCGCCTGATGTTGTCTTAAAACTTGAAATAAATTCCCTCGTTCTCCAGGTGGGCGCCTGATGCTGTCTTAAAACTTGAAATACACTCCCTCGTTCTCCAGGTGGGTGCCTGATGTTGACTTAAAACATGAAATAATTCCCTCGTTCTCCAAGTGGGCACCTGATGTTGTCTTTAATCTTGAAATAAATGCCCTCGTTCTCCAGGTGGGCACCTGATGTTGACTTAAAACTTGAAATAGATTCCCTCGTTCTCTAGGTGTGCGCCTGATGTCAACTTGAGTTTGAAATAAGTTCCCTCGTTCTTCTGGTGGTGCGTAACAATTAATTGCACTTGAAATAAATTCCCTCATTCTCCAAGTGGGCGCCTGCTAATGTTTTGAACTCGAAATAAATTCCCTCATTCTCCAGGTGGGCTCCTGCAATCACAACAACACAGACAAAACAGAAAAAAAATCTGCCCCAGTGTTCCGACCCCAAACCTACCCTGGCCGTGATAGTGCCTATCGTGATACTAGGCCAGCCAAATCAATTTCCAAAAACATAAGAAATTTTCATTTATATCATTTCTAAACCGATAATTTATAAAAGTTTCATTTAGGAATTTTTAGATAGACTAAGATATGCCGAATAACAGATACAACCCAAAATCCTAGAGTCACTGGTCACGAGCATCTAAAGAAAATGTACAAGTCTGACACATAATCTCTAATACAAGATAAGTCTAGGAGATGCAACTACTACAGAAGTAAGAAGGAGAAATCAGGGTTGCGGACGCGTGCAAGTACCTCGCAAAATCTCTGAGAGTCCCTAGGACAGGTAAATAGCTCACTCTGCTTGAGCACAAGGATATGCACACAAGGTGCAGGGAGTAATGTGAGTACGCCAACTCAGTAATAATGAGAGTAAATAAATTCTGAGAAATACGAAACACATAAAAACAACTCATCAATCCACAGCAATTACCGTTCTTCTTTTAAAATCGTAGATACGACAATTCATATCGCTTAAAGCCGATTTCAGTAAAAATCCTTTGAAATTGTACTTCTCAAAAGTTTCTATAGAAATTCAAGAAGAATTTAGTGTAAAAATGACACAAATAATCAATAGCCTCTCGGGCCAAAAACATATTTCATGAACTGCCCCTCGGGCATAACATCACTCGGAATCAGCCACTCTGCATGCCTCACAATCACTCGGAATCATCCCCTCGGGCAACTTCACAATCACTTATGCCTCCCAATCACTCATCACTCGGCACTCCGCACTCGCACTCAGTAGGTACCTACGCTCACTAGGGGTGTATAGACTCCGGAGGGGCTCCTACATCCCAAGGGCTATATCAAGTCATCTCGTGGCATAATCACTCAGGCTCTCGGCCTCTCATATGTCATAAACAGTGTAACATGATGTGGCGCGCAACCCGATCCCATAATATCCTCACAACATAGGCCCTCGGTCTCACTCAATCAGAATCCTCTCAAAAGCCACTCGGGCTATCAGTAAAAATAGGGAACTTATCACAAACCATCTTTCATATGCATCAAAGTGGAGTAGTGAAACTCAATTAAACAATAATCAGGTAAAATCATGATGGAGTGTAACTTTCAAATCAAAACAATGAGGAAATGGTAGTAAATATCCCCCAAGGGGTCCAAACACTTGGCGCGAGTCCCAAATACGGCATTCATCCCAGAAACATAGTAATATTCCTTAAAACGTAAGTATCATATGATTTGAAATCAAATATCCAACTTATCAGTTGCTACGGGACGGGCCAAGTCACAATCCCCCAATGGTGTACGCCACATACTCATCATCTAGCATGTGCGCCACTCCAAAATAGTGATACAATGCGAAGTCCAGGGTTTCATACCCTCAGGACAAGATTTAAAATCATTAATTACCTCAAACCAGATGAAAATATACTCCGCGATGCCCTTCCCACTCGACTCGGCCTCAACACGCCTCGAATCTATTCAATAACAGATTGATATCATCAAAATATGTCGAAAGAACAAATCCCACTCGAAAATAATCAATTTACATCAAAAATCCCGAAATTGGCCAGACCCGACCCTCGGGCCCACAACTTGGATTCTGATAAAAATCACAACACTAGAACCCTTATCCTCTCAGGAGTTTATACATACCAAAATCATCAAAATCGGACCTCAAATGGCCCCTCAAATCCCCAATTTAAAATTTCAAGCCATAAACCCCCAAATTTAATCACTAATTCCCATAAATTTCATGTTTAATCAGTCAAATATCACCATAGAAATGAGTTTTAGGTCCAAGAATCTTACCTCCACGAAACTCCCTTGAATTATCTCTTCAAATTTCTCCCACAAGCTCCACCCCGCATGAAAAATCGATGAAATAAGCCAAAAAAATTTGCAAAGGCATCTATTTATATGACCTGCCCAGCGATTGCCACATCTGCGGCCTCTTTATCGCACCTGCGGCCACCCGTCCGCATCTGCGGAATCACAGAACAAAATCACACCAGCACACTCTAATGCCAAAAACTCATCCGTCAATCATGAGTACTCATCCCGAGGCCCTCGGTACCTCAACCAATGGCACCCATAAGTCATATAAGATCATCCGAACTTACTCTAACCCTCGAAACACCCAAAACAATATCAAAACACCAAATAAATCCAAAATTCATGCCTAAGGATTTCTAGACTTTCGAAATTCGCCAACGATGCCGAAACCACTCAAACCACGTCCGAATAACCTGAAATTTTGCACACACATCCCAAATGACAATACGAACCTATCCCAGCTTCCAGAGTTCCATTCCAACCCCGATAGTTAATTTTCCACTGCCGATCGGAAATCGCCAAAAATCCATTTTCGCCAATTCAAGCCTAAATCTAATCCGGACCTCCGAAAGACATTTTGAACACACTCCTAATTCCCAAATCACCTAATAAAGCTATATGAGACACAAAAAAATCATATTCCGAGATCATTTTCCTACAAGTCAACTTCCGGTTGACTTTTCCAACTAAATCACCAACTTAAGAGACTAAGTATGTCATTCCTCTGCACAACCACTCTGAACCTGAACTAATCAACCCAACACAACATAAAAGAGTTGAACCATACAAGAATGAAGCAGAAATGGGGGAAATGGGGCTAACTCTAGGAACGACCGATCGGTTTCCCAGGAACGACCGATCGGTTTCCCGCTCGGCCTCGCGTCTCCCGCTCGGTTTCCCAGGTGTCCTCCTCCACCGGCTTCCTTCTCTACTGCACCTACACTGAAGCTATATCCTTAGACCTCAACATTCTAACCTGATGACCCAAAATGGGTACTGGGTCTACCTCATAAAATATATCACCCTTTAGCTGTATCGTGCTGAAGTCCAAAACATGAGACGGGTCACCAGTATACTTTAGAAGCATGGAAAGATGAAATACCGGATGCACGCTCGACAAGATAGGTGTCAAGGAAAGTCTATAAGCCACCTCTCCAACCTTCTTAAGCATGTCAAAAGGCCCAATGAACCGAGGACTCAACTTGCCCCTCTTCCCAAACCGCATAACACCCTTCATGGGTGACACCTTCTGCAGGACCTTCTCCCCAGCCATGAAAGATAAATCCCGGACCTTCCGGTCCGCATAACTCTTCTACCTCGACTGCGCCGTGCGAAGCCGCTCCTGAATCAACTTCACCT
Organism: Nicotiana knightiana; assembly: GCA_005239525.1. Lineage (NCBI taxonomy): Eukaryota > Viridiplantae > Streptophyta > Magnoliopsida > Solanales > Solanaceae > Nicotiana > Nicotiana knightiana. The sequence goes on from ML381467.1 coordinate 9,718, forward strand.
TATCAAAAGCATCCTGTATCAAATCCGTACCCAACAGCCTGGCCTCACCCGACTCAAACCAACCAACCGGAGATCTACACCTCCTCCCATACAAAGCCTCATATGGAGCCATTTGAATACTCGATTGATAACTATTATTATGTCCAAACTCCACGAGTGGCAGAAACTTGTCCCATGAACCCCCAAAGTCAATAACACAAGCGCGCAACATGTCCTTTAGTATCTGAATAGTGCGCTCAGGCTGCCCGTCTGTCTGAGGATGAAAAGTTGTGCTCAACTCAACCTGAGTACCCAATTCCCTCTACACGGCCCTCCAAAACTGCAATGTGAACTGGGTACCTCTATCAGAAATGATGGAAATCGGAACACCGGGCAATCGAACAATCTCCCGGATATAGATCCCCGCTAACCGCTCGGAAGAATAAGTAGTAACAACAAGAATAAAGTGAGTGGACTTGGCCAGCCAATCCACAATATCCCATATAGCATCAAACCTCCTCGAAGTCCATGGTAGCCCGACTACAAAGTCTATGGTGATCCGCTCCCACTTCCACTCAGGAATAACCAACCTCTGATGCAATCCACCGGGTCTCTAGTGCTCATATTTGACATGCTGGCAGTTGAGACACCGAGCTATACATCCAACAATATCCTTTTTCATCCGTCTCCACCAATAATGCTGCCTCAGATCCTGATACATCTTTGCGGCACCAGGATAGATGGAATATCGCAAGCTTTGGGCCTCCTCAAGAATCAACTCCCGAAGCACGTGTACATTAGGAACATATATCCGACCCTTCATCCTCATAACACCATCGTCACCAATAAATACTTCCCTGGCACCTTGCCGGACTCTATCCTGAAGAACGAGCAAGTGTGGGTCATCATACTGGCGAACTCTGATGCGGTTATAAAGAGAAGACCTGGGGGCTACACAAGCCAATACCCGACGAGGCTCTGATAAGTCCAACCTTACAAACTAGCCCTCTAAGGCTTGAACATCAAGTGCTAATGGTCTCTCTGTTGCTGGAAGGTCTCTAGACTTCCCAAACTCTCTGCTCTGCGACTCAAGGCATCGGCCACTATGTTGGCCTACCCCTGATGGTATAGAATCGTGATATCATAGTCCTTTAGAAGCTCCAACCATCTCCTCTGACGCAAATTCAGATCCTTCTTCTTAAACAAATGTTGTAGGCTATGGTGATCAGTAAAAACCTCACAATGAACCCCATACAAATAATGACGCCAAATTTCAAGGCGTGAACAATGGCTACTAGCTCGAGATCATGCACCGAATAATTCTTCTCATGAGTCTTCAACTAGCATGAGGCGTAGGCAATCACCCTACCCTCCTGCATCAAAACACAACCAATGCCTATCCTCGAGGCATCACAATACACGGTATAAGAACCTGAAGTTGATGGCAATACTAACACTGGAGCTGAGTTCAAAGCCGTCTTAAGCTTCTAGAAGCTCTCCTCACACTCGTCAGACCACCTGAATGGAGCACCCTTCTGAGTCAGTTTGGTCAAGCGTGAAGCAATAGAAGAAAACCCCTCCACAAAACGATGGTAATATCCCACCAAACCAAGGAAGCTCCAAATCTCTGGAGCTGAGGACGGTCTGGGCCAACTCTGCACCACCTTTATCTTCTTCGGATCAACCTGGATACCCTCGCTGGACACCATGTGCCCCAAGAAAGCTACTAAGCCAAGCCAAAACTCACACTTGGAGAACTTTGCATAAAGTTTCTCCTCCCTCAATATCTGCAATACGACCCTCAAATGCTGAGCATGCTCCTCCTGGCTATGAGAATACACCAGGATGTCATCAATGAACACAATGATGAAAGAGTCAAATATGGCTGAAATACATTGTTCATCAGAAACATGAATGCTGTTGGGGCATTGGTCAGCCTAAAAGACATCACCAAAAACTCATATTGGCCAAAACGGGTCCTGAAAGCCATCTTGGAAATATCTGAATCCCGAATCTTCAGCTGATGGTACCGGGATCTCAAATCAATCTTAGAGAACACCCTAGCTCCCTGAAGCTGGTCAAAAAAATTATCAATGCGAGGAAAAGGATACTTATTCTTGACTAACCTTTCTCAGCTGCCTATAGTCAATCCACATTCTCATGGAACCATCCTTCTTCTGCACAAACAACACTGGTGCACCCTAAGGTGACACACTAGGCCGAATGAACCCCTTATCTAGGAGTTCCTGAAGCTTCTCTTTCAATCCTTCAACTCCGCTGGTGCTAGACAATATGGTGGAATAGAAATAGGCTGAGTGCCCGACACCAGCTCAATGCCAAAATCAATATCCCTGTCGGGTGGCATGCCCGGCAGATCTGCAGGAAACACGTTCGGATAATCACACACTACAGGAACATAATCAATAGTAGGAGTCTCAGCACTGACATCCCTCACAAAATCCAAATAAGACAAACATCATTTATCTACCATATGATGAGCCTTCAGGTATGAAATCACCCTACTAGGCACATAATCAATAGAACCTCTCCACTTGACTCTCGGACATCCCGGCATTGCTAAGGTCACGGCCTTAGCGTGACAATCTAGAATAGTGTGACACAAAGATAGCCAATCCATGCCCAATATCACATCAAAGTCAACCATGCTAAGAAATAGCAGATCCACTCGGGTCTCCAGACCCCCAATATATATCACACACGACCGATACACTCGGTCCACAACAATAGTATTGCCTACCGAAGTCGACACATGAACATATGTAACTAAGGATTCACGCGGCATATCTAGAAATTGAGCTAAATATTATGAAACATAGGAAACGTGGAACTGGGATAAAATAAGGCTGAAGCATCTCGGTGACAAACTGAAACAATACCTGTAATCACTGCATTTGAGGCTATAGCATCTGGTCTGGATGGAAGTGCATAAAAATGGGCCTGACCTCCACCTCGTCGACCTCCCCCTCTAGGGCGGCCTCTGGCTGCCTGACCCCCACCCCTAGCTAGCGGGGCGGGTGGTGAAGTAACTGGGGCTAAAGTTGAGGGCTGGACACTCTGCTGAGGCGGGCCACCATGATGATGAGGACACTGCCTCCACATGTGCCCAAACTCTCCACACTCAAAATAACTCCCCAGTGTTGGAGATGGGGACTGAAAGGAAACCCTAGCACCAGGATAACCTCTGGAAGAATCAGGCATAGATGAGTCCTGAACCGATGGTGCTTGAGATGAACTCTAGACTGGAAGAGCACTGAATGATGGGTGACCCTAATGAGAACTGTGAGGACCATGACCAGCGGATCCACCAAGATAACCTGAGCGGCCTGACTGAGCCTGTCTGAATGGACGGCCTCTGTCGTGCTGGAACTGCCCCC
>ML381468.1:1879-21159 GCA_005239525.1 Nicotiana knightiana
ATATAAAAAAAAATCTATTAAAAACATCCACCTCTGTGGGCATCATCATCGTCATAATATACCCAGCCTCGTAGAGGGCTCGGTAAAAACATACCCGGTCATCATCAGGCTCGGTAGAATCGTACCCGGCCACGTGGAGCTCGGTAAACCCAACTGATTAGTGGTTTCACAATAGGTGCCATACCCGGCTGACTATAGCGCGGCTCGGTAGATTAAAATAGATACTATATATAATACATGTTGGACTCATGGAATCAAGCTCTAAACCTTTCGGAGTGACGTAAGGTAGTATCACCTTCGATTAACATTATGTACATCATACCATCAATAAGAACTTCACTAGGACTGAAGGATCATACATAATTTATTAGAATAACTTGTAAGGATAGAAAAACATGGACAACCTTAGTTGCTAGGAGTAGATTCATTATTAAATACCGTATCGTTTATGTTCCTTTCACTTTATATCATGCCAAAAGAATGAAGGAAGAGCCTTAACATACCTTAACCAAATTGAGTCCTTAATACCTTCCAAGCAACTCTTCAAACAAGTCAACTCAATCTATCATATCATAAGGAGATTCAAAATTAGTGTTGAGCAAGGGCTAAATCTGTAACTTAAGCTAGTAGCTCGTTTACGTAAATTCGGGCAGCATCTCCCCTGTAACAAAGCCCTCCTCCAATACCATATACCAAAAACACCAAGAAAAAATAATAATAACAACATGTATGCATTATTTCCCAACCTTATCTCCTCCACAATATATCACAAAACAGGTTACACACCATAATCACTTCATACATGAAATGACAACAAAAGTAGTGTCAAACAACCTTAACAAAAATAACGACGAAAAACCAGGCCAGCATTACGTCATTATGTGTTGTTTTACCACACCTCTTACCCTCCAAAAATCCATAAAATATAAGCACAAGAAGCCAACACGAAACAGCCCACAAACAGTCCACTACAAGTCAAATAACTTGAACTTACGGCTTCCGATCACCGTCCCGTAAGTTCTAAATATTAGGAAACACATTAACCTTCCTTGATATTTAAACACTTAAATAAAGATATTATACGTTTCTTAACTATGAATTACCTTCCAAAACTCTAACTACAAAGAAAAAACAGAGGCGGTATAATGACATTTACGTCATAGGGATCGTTTTGATATTTTAGCTTTTTGATTTCATGCCCAGGATGATAATATTCTTTTGAAACCCTAGAAGATAGCTTAAGGATATGTTTGTGGGTGTTCTATGGTATTGTTATACTGAAAAATGAAGAGAAAGCCGACCTAAGACTTATATATATCAACTTTGGAAAAGTCAAAGAGGTGCTAGCTAGGCACCCTAGCATTGGCAGCTTATATCTTTTTATCCGGATGTCGTATGAACGAACGGTTAAGAGCGTTGGAAACCAAATTCCAAGACCTCCAATTCTGTATATAATATTTCCCAATAAGACCTCATAAAACACACGAAATTTATTACTCAAAAAGCTTTAGTGATCCACCTACTTGTCACTTATGATGTCTGCGCAGTCTCGCAAAACTGCAAATATCTCTCTACTCATACGTCATATCGATGAACGGTTTAATGTGTTGGAAACTAGACTCATAGGTATTCAATTTTGTAGGTATATTATCTCCTAATTCCAAGTATATTGGGAGATAAGCTCAGATACATTTGACCTATGTTTCAACAAATTTATGAATGTAACTTGTGAAGACCTTTGCCAACTTTTGTTCCACAACTTGCTTGACTTCAGAACGTAGCACACGACTATCATATGACAAGCATAACTCATAGAATAACGTCCTTATCATGTAATGAACCACAGTCTCACCCGAAAGTACATGTTATAACATTCCAAACTAGTCTACTTTATACGGAACTTATTTTCTTCAATTGGTTTAGCTTCTAAGATTTCCAACCCTCTCAGTACTCGTTATTAATGATCTTAAATATTTGTAACCTCCAAGGTTACATTATTAACTTACTTTATATGCTTCCAAATATAATTTTATTTCTGAAATCACATCAATTGACTTACGACGTACTCTCATGTATGAAAACATGGGGTGTAACATTTGCATAGAACTCCCTCACCCATTTCTCATTAGCTCTGTAAGGTTGAGGGGAAAAAAAGGTCCGACCCATATCTACAAGTCTCCGATGGAACTCGGGAAGACGTTCTGGGACCTTATCTAACAATATTCCACTTTCTGGGAGCCACTTCTTCGAGATCAACTCGGCATAGTACCATTCCTGACATTCAAATGACAAGAATCGGTGTTGGTCATAATTCTCCTCAACTTTCAAAGGATTTTCATGCAAGCATTCATCGGAGTTCGAGCTCCTTTTTAGCTTTCGATACCTGTAAAGAAAGTATTTGAGTGAGAACGTGATATGACTATGAAATATATTGCAAAATGAATCAAATATGCCAAAGAAAAGATTGGAGAGTCGAAACCCAACCTTAGAAAACATTTCAGGTATTTTCACTTCAACAGCAGTCTACTCTCTAATGTCGCATTTACAACATTTTCTTCGCAATGGCGACAGGGACAAAAAACCCAAAGTGTCGTAAAGGAGGAATATCCTTCGCAATTGCGAAGGTGGTTAGGGCTGACAGTTTTCGCAATTGCGATCACCTCTTTGCAAATGCCAAGAGGCAATCGCAATTGCGACCTCATCGTTTCCAGCCACAGATCAGTCCTAAGATCCAAAACTTTTTGAACAAAATCACATTTTTAGATACACCAATCAATTTTTAGGCACATAAACAACCACGAGTTGAAGAAATTTCAATTGTTCGGCCAAGAATCTCATTCGGGCCTTTCATCGATCACATATTAAGCGCAAAAATTCACTTCTACTTTAACAAAGCCATGGGTACTCAGACTTACCCATTTTTCAAGCAAATAAATAGGCTCACACACTCAACCAACCTCACCCAGGAATCAACACATGATTTGAAAAAAAAATTAAACAAATTCTGACAGAAGAACGACCCATTTTAAACCTATGTTTTGTGAAATAAAGGATAGAAAAAGAAGATGATGAAGCAATAGACAATAATAGCACAAAGATTAAGCATTCATACCTTGATGCTTGCAGTTAGGAGTAAAAAATGGTGGAGTTTGACAGTTAGGAAAGTGAGGAAGATGAAGGTTTGAGACCCCCGAATTTTTTTCAACTTTTGTTAAAATGGAGGCAGTTACCCGTTTAAGCCCTCTGATGTCGCATTTACGACATAGCTCTCACATTGCGACTTAAAATTTATTCAGCGGTTGAAAATGCGACCTTTATTCGGTTTTCCGATGGGCCCAAATTCACGAATGCGAATCATTTTTCGCGAATGCGAACACAGCTTCTGCAATTTCAGCAGCTACTGGTTTTTGGCTCTCCGGACCACTCTAACCTGCTCAAATCAACTCCAAAAATTCTAAAACTTGGCAGATTAGTCAAAAATAATATTCTAAGCTATTCTAAAAAAGAAAATTTCAAAAATGACTAAAAAGTTTGAAAAATGATGGGTTGCCTCCCAACTAGCGCCGCATTTAATGTCGTGGCACGACACGGATCAACTTTACCACTTTTTTTGACACTTGGAAGATATGAATTGGGAACTTAACTTGGACTCAAGCTTGTGACCACGAGTGATGGGGGTGGTAGATGATCAAGCCAAGCATTAGTTTCTTCATTTTGCACTTCATGGCTTTCATGTGAGGAATGTCAATTTTCCTTCTTGTTCCCTCAAATTGTAAGATATATGGCCTTTGCCTTTCCTCCTTGAGATCCCTCATTGACTCGTGTAGTTCAATTCCCATATCACCGCACAATTCCAATGATGAAAAATGCTTGGAATGTGACTTCAAACCTCCAGATTGCAATTCTACCCGGATTTGGACAACCTCTTTTTCTCCCGGACTAGAGTCAATCTCAACCATATTTTTAATTACACTGGTTGACTATAATTCCATATTTTTTATGGAATCACTAACAAGCATGGAGTCGGTTGGCAGATGTTCAATTCTTGATTCCTCAAGTAAAGCTCGCTTTCTTACTCGGAGTTGGACTCTTCTTGAACTCTTTCCACACTTTCAAATTGATAGGCATAATGAGCCTCAATCAATACTTTCATTTCATCTTCCAATGTGTGGATAGTCTCATCATTTCGATGTAGCGCTTATTTTAAGTCCTTGAGTGCCAAGCTTTGCTTCTCCTCATTTTCAAGAATCGCCTCCTACATGAGCATCATCCTCTCATTTTTAGCATTTGAGAGTTCTTCTTGGTTTTGATCAAGTGCCAAGGAAGGATTTTTGGCGTCCACATCTAAGGAAGGTTCTTGGCTATCATTCACTTTCGAATCTTTTTGGACCTCTAAAGCTTCAAGCATTTCTCTCATTTGTAAGTTCAACCTTTCAAGCATCAAATCATTTTGGAGGCTATTTTCCAAAAGCTCCTCCAAGGCATTTTGCCCTTTGTTTCCTCCTTCAAGTAGGCATTCTAACATGAGCTTGAACTATCCATTTTGAACATGCTCAATTTCTTCCACTTCCACATCCCTATAATTTCAATCCCAAAAAGTAGAATCATCATAGTGGGGGCTTGGGGAAGCGAAGGGAAAATAAGCACAATATATCCAATTACCCTTTTGACGACCACACTTATCACAAATACTCCACTCCTGGGTTTGAGATTGTGCGCACAATCCACCCCCGGGAAATTTAAACAATTTTGCCACGAGTGTGGTCCTCCACAATAAGGACAAGGGTCATCAAAATATGAACAACTCCCATCCGACCAATTTTCATTATATGATGCCATTTTTCAAAATCTAAGAAAACAAACAAGAAACAAATAAGAAGATAAAGAAATAAGAAAATAATTACACAAATATTCAAAAATTTTGGACCAAAGCACTTACGCTTACTTCTCAAACAACCTAAATACGCCAAGTTATTCCCCGTCAACGGCGCCAATTTTGATGACGTCCAAATCCACTACTAAAAAGTAAATGGACACGGTCTCATACAATATAATTTATCCAACTATGAGTCGGGGTCGAATCCCACAAAAAACAATATGTAGGCGATTAGGCGTGTAAGAGAATTATCACTTATTATGCTAAGCCATACACTTAGAATGGTTTTTATAAAATATATATATCTAATTGAAAAAATATAAACTAACCTAGAAAGCAAGTAAAATGATCAATGGCTATATGAACGGATGCATCGGGTATTACACTCAAGTAACGATCCAATGTATTTCACGATTTTACAAATATGAGCAAGTTTATCTTACTTACCGTCGGGTAATAATTCTATATCAGCTTCTTCCGAAGACTAACAAGACTTCCTAATTGAGTTATCCCTAAAACAATTAAGAGATTAAGCACACCCGAATATCGCTACAAGTAGTGCAATCCTATCCCTAGGTAGAATCTAAAAAGTGAGGATTAAATCCTCAAGTTCTTGTTAATTAATCTTTTCCAACCACAAATTATCTTTCCCAGAATTAATTCGAAGTTAATGGGCGAGTCTAGGATTAGCTAATCCCTTTGGAGACATTAAAGAAAAAGAATAATTAAAGAAACAATAACACACTTCAATATAAGTAAAAATCGTTCAATACATAAGCACAACAAGATATTTAATCCACACTTTAAATATGAATATTTCCATAAACAAGATTCAAGTGTTGAAAAAAATACTACACACTTAAATATTCAATATAAAGTAGGGAATTGAAGAAGTAAGCATAAATGAGTAAGAAATTCTCAACCAAAAGCTTCAAATCTTCAAGACCCAAGTGTGTGTACAAGAACCCTAGCTTCCAAAACTCGTCTTCTTGTCACGCCCCGAAATCCCACCATCGGGCCATAATGGCGTCTAACGTTGAACTCGCTAGACAAGCCAACATGTACAGTTAAACTAGCATGGAAACATCGATTTAACAGAATAAGCTAAAATTTGTTCACAACTTAACAGCGGAGATAAATAAATATGGTTTTCAAAACTAAGTAAAGACAACATAATATATCGACGCATAATTTTCCCAAAACCTGGAGTCACAAACTCACGAACTCTCTATGAGAGTGCTAAATACACAGTCTGAAAGGAAATACATGACTGTCTCTGAAAATAGAGGAAAACAAGAAAGAAACAAAGGCATAGGGATAGGAGAGACGCCAGCGGGTATACCTTGAAGCCTCTAGGATGAGCTGGAAGACACTCCCACTAATGATGTCCTCCGGGTCTGTGTCCAGCTGCGTAATCTGCACAACATAAAGAAGTGTAGGTGTAGCATCAGTACAATCGACCCCAAGTACTGAGTAAGTGCCGAGCCTAACCTCGGCGAAGTAGTGAAGAGGCTAAGACACGACAACAAAATGTACTTGTGCAGTTCGAATATATAAATATAAACAACGGACTAGAAACATGATGTGCGGAGATAACAGTTTCATATAAGAAATCTTAAACAAAGAAAGGAACAACAAGGTCAGAATATCAATAAGGACTAGAAATCACAAGCTTGCACGGCATAACCCTTTGTGCTTTTACTCTCGTCCTCACTATGCAATGTGTAATGTAATCAATGTAAATCATGGCACGGCATCACCCTTCATGATTTTACTCTCTTTCCTCACAGTATAATCAATTAATATCGGTACGGAATTGTACATCGTACGGCACGACATCACCCTTCGTGCTTTACACTCTTACTCACAATAGCGAACAGTGCACGGCATCACCCTTCGTGCTTTAACACTCTTCCTCACCCAAACAGCAATCACAAACAACGGGCAAGGGAGTAAACAGAATAGAAATAGGAATCCCGGCAAGGGAACAATAACAGTAATCTCAACATCCCAGCAAGGGAGACAATATCAAACAATGCACGGCATCACCCTTCGTGTTTTACTCTCATTCTCACCAAGACAATTGCACGGCATCACCCTTCGTGCTTTACTCTCATACTCACCAAAACAAGTGCACGGCATCAACCTTCGTGCTTTAAGACTCCTCCTCACCCAAACAACAATCACAAACAAAGGGCAAGGGAGTAAACAAAATAGAAATAGAAATCCCGGCGAGGGAACATCAATTAAACAATTAAATCCCGGCAAGGGAACATCAATTAAATAATTAAATCCCGGAAAAGGTAACAATATAACGATGACCCGGCAACGGTATATTTCAATAACTCTTTCTCTTTCTTTCACTTTCATTTCCATGATTTATTCTATCACTTGAGCCAATGCTCCAAATGATGTAATTATCTCATATTCCTTCATCATTCGTTTTACAATTTGAGGCAATGCTCCAAAAATGTAATATCTCATATTCCTTCATTATTCATTTCACAATTTGAGCCAATGCTCCAAAGATGTAATATCTCATATTTCTTCATTATTCGTTTCAGAATCTGAGCCAATGCTCCAAGGATGTAATATCTCATATCCTTCATTATTCGTTTCACAATCTGAACCAATGCTCCTCGAAGTATAAAGATCACAATTCCCTTCACATGCTCTTTACAACATATAGAGATCATCAATTAAGCATGGAAGTTACAAGAAAATCGGAATACTCGCAATACTAAGACTCATGGTCATGCTAGACACCAACGTATAGATACTCGTCACCATGCCTATTCGTACTCTACAATTATCAAGTAGCAAATAATACTCAACTCCTATTCCCTCAAGCTAAGGTTACACCAAACACTTACCTCGGGTCCAAAATATAGAAATCAACCCTCTAACACCGCCTTTCCTTTAGAATTCAACTCCGGAATGGTATTATCTAGGCATAATCAACTCAAGTATATCAATAGGGATTCAATAATTCAATTACATAGCCTAATTACCCATTTCCATGCATGCTTCCAAAACAACAAAATTTGACCCCGGGCCCGCTTGGTCCAAACACGAGGCTCGGACCAAAACCACGTCACCCATTCACCCACGAGCCCGAATATATAATTTGTTTTCAAATTCGACCCCAAAACGAGGTCTAAATCAAGAAAATTCAAAAGGGCCTAACTCTACCCAAATTCCCAATTTTCTACTCTAATTTGCATGTTTTAGGCTTAGGAATTCATTAGATATAGATGAAAAATGAAGGAAACGAGTTAAAATTTACTAACCCAAGAAGTTTTGGTGAAGGATGGCTTCAATGGATGCCTAAGGACCTTGGAGAAGATGAATTTCGTGAAAACTTATGAAAAATCCCGAAGCTACTGTTCTGGAAATATTTATATACCACTGGGCAAAATTGCCATTCACGTTCGCAAAAGAGAGGTCGCGTTCGCGAAGGGTAGATTGGACAGACCATCGCGTTCATGAAAGGGTGAATGCGAACGCGAAGAGTAAAGAGGCTGGGGTCCAGAAATTGGCCTACGCGAATGCGTGGGACATCACGCGAACGCGATGTAGAAGACCTGCAAAGCTACACGAACGCGGTCAAGTGTACGCGAACGCGAAGAGGAAAAGAGGGCTAATCCCTCTGGTTCAAATAACCCTACGCATTCGCGAGGGAATGGATGCAAACGAGATGAAGGAATAGCTTAAAGCTTCGCGAACGCGAAAGAGGCGTCGCGAACGCAAAGAACAAATGGACCTGCAACTGCTGAAGCCAAAAACCAACAATCTTCCTATGTTCAAAATCACTCCGAGACATCTCCGAAACATTCCCGAGCCCTTGGGGCTCCTAACAAATCACATGCACTAACTCAACAACATCTTACGAACATAACTGGGCGGTCAAATCGCCAATATAACATCAAAAACAACGAATCAAACCTCAAAATCACTAATTTTTCTTCAAACTTAATAAACTTTCAAATTTAGAGTTTTAAGTCCGAAACACGTCAAACGACGTCCAATTTCAACCAAACTTCCCACAAATTTCTTAAACCACATATAAGACCTATACCGGCCGTCAGAACCAAAATACGGGCCCGATACCAACACATTCTAACCAATTTCCATTTCACTTTTCTTTACAAATTTCAGGAAAAAAAATTTCACTCAAAAATTCATTTCTCGGGCTTGGGACCTCGGAATTCGATTCCAGGCATACGCCCAAGTCCCATATTTTCCTACAGACCCTCCGGGACCGTCAAATCACGGGTCCGGGTCCGTTTACCCAAAATGTTGACCGGAGTCAAATTTACTCATTTTAATATCGAATCTTAGCATTTTTCACAGAATTTCATATTTAAGTTGTCCGGCTACGCGCCTGACTGTGCACGCAAATCGAAACTATAGATGAGGTTTTCAAGGCCTCGAAAGTACATAATGGGTAATAAAACAGGTGATGACCCCTTTGGGTCGTCACACTTCTCTAGTCTAAGGACTGAAAAATAAGCCAAAGATATTTTATAAATGAGCTAGGTCGGGTATTAAATATCTTGGGACAAAAAATGTGAAATTACAGAAGTACCCAGAACTGAAGCATGATTTTCGCATTTGCGAACACTGGCTTTTCCTCTTGACTGTCGCATTTGCGACAAAGACTTTGCATTTGTGAAGTTTGGCTGTCTGGTTTGACTTCGCATTTGTCACAACCCAAAATCTACTCGGTCGTGATGGCGTCTAGTTTCAGACTAAATCCAACATTTTCCTTTCATTTCAGTAAAACACCCTTTAATTTTTAGCAGCGAAATAGTTTAACATAAATAAAAAGCCCATTTAAAACATAAGTTACCCAAAATACGATACAACTGTCCCAATAATCGGGGCGTCATTGAGTACGTGAGCGTCTAAAAGCCGGACCTAGTCCACAAAATGTCTATAAAATTAAACATCAAAGTAAAATATACTAAAAAGAGAATCTGCGAACGTCATGCAGCTACCTCAATAGTCTCCGACTCCGACGCAGAGAATTAGTTGTCGCCGTCGTGCCCAGAAATGCCTGGATCTGCACACAAGGTGCAGGGAGTAACGTGAGTACACCAACCCAGTAAGTAATAGGTCCAAACTATGGACTGAAGATAGTGACGAACTCAACCGGTGCAAATAACATGAATAAATGTACGGAATTATAGAGATGTTCTTAAAACAGTTTAGGCAATTTCATAACTGGAAGTAAGCAATGTCGAACAGTGTGTTGAGAATAACTATATTGTCTCTACATGCCAATTCATATACTGAAAATGTTGCACCATAGAATCCGCCTCAAAGGCCCTCACTTTCGATATCTCGACCACTTGGTACTGCATATGGCTCAACCGGCCCAGGGAAGATCCATCCCGGAAAATATATACACAACGCAATACCATAAGTCATCTGGTACCGAGGACCAAGGGCAATCCAGCCCTACGGAGAAGATCCATCTCCAGGTAATAAGTACATCGGACAAGATCCATGTCCAGGAAAGATCCATCCCTCAATAATATCAACCGCACTCACTGGGGGTGTGTTACAGACTCCGGATGGGCTCTTACAGCCCAAGCGATGTCATAATCATCAATATAACCATTGCAACTCAATCCCATAATTGTCACTCATAACAGGCTCTCAGCCTCACTCAGTCATCAACCTATCCAGTCCCACCACGGGCTCACAATGTCACGGAAACAACCCGGAACAAATGATATGATGAATCAATAAATTACTGAGACTGATATATGATATAAAGATGCATGATAATGAGTGAGTATGGAATAATAAATGAAACTAATGAGGTAACAACAATAAACGACCGCTAAGGGTCCCAACAATACCGGCACAAAACCTAAACATGATATCTAGCATGGTTTACAGCTATATTACTTCATCATATGATGGAAACACGGATATTAAGAGGATAGAGTCACTAAACGATGCCATGGAATCATCCAGGCCACAATTCTAACAGTGCACGCCCGCACGCCCGTCACTTGGCAGGTGCATCACCTCAATACTAATCACATAACACATAGTTCGGGGTTCTGAACCCTCAGAACCATGTTTGGAAACGTTACTTACACCAAACCAAGCCAAAATCCTACTCCAGGATGCCCTTGCCTCTCGATTCGGCCTCCGAACGCCTCGAATCTATCCACAAGTAATACAACACAATTAATTTAGGCTAAGGGATCAAATCCACCAGAAAAGTATCAAATTATAGGCCAAACCCCGTAATTCACTCAACCCGGCCCTCGGGCCCACGTCTGGAAATCTGACAAAAGTCACAAAACCCGAATCCCCATTCACTCATGAGTCTACCAATATGAAATTTACCCAAATCCGACATTATTAGGCCCCTCAAATCCCCAAATAATTCCCTCAAATTCTAAATCCCTAATCTCCAAATTTAACCTCAAAACCACACATTCTAGGTGGGGAAAACAATGGAGAATCAAGATTATTGATAAAAAACAAGTGCAAGAAGCTTACCTCAAGAATCCTCTCAAAAATCCTCTTCAAAATCGCCTAAGCCCGATTTCAAAATGTGGAAATGAAGTCTAATTCACGAACCCTAATTTTTAAACATTCTGCCCAGGCTTTTCGCACCTGTGGCCCCATTCCCGCGCCTACAGAATTGCACCTGTGGTCAACTCTCCGCTCCTGTGGAAACCACTTACGTTCCCCAGGGCCCGCACCTGCGCACAAACTTCCGCACCTGTGGACGCGCACCTGCGCATAGTTATCCGCTTCTGCGGAACTTGGCCAATCACCTCCCTTCCGCATCTGCGGCTCCGATTTGCACCTGCGGACTCGCAGATGCGACCACTCCTACCCACATATAGACCCAGCCTCACTCAACACTGTCCGTACCTGCAAACTTTCACGCGCACCTGCATCCTCGTACCTGCAGCTCCCCTTATGCAGGTGTGGAAAAACACCAGCAGCCACATACACCAGCAGAATCAACCATCTTCGAAACCCATAATTGATCTGTTAACCACCCAAAACTCACCCAAGGCCCTCGGAGCCCAACCAAACATACCAACAAGTCATATATAAACATATAAACTTAGTCGAACCTTCGAATCACTCAAAACAACATCAAAACACTAAATTACCCTCGGATTCAAGCCTAAGAACTTCTAAACTTCCAAATTCCGCATACGACGCCGAAACCTACCAAACCGCGTCAGAATGACCTCACATTTTACACACATATCAAAAATGACACTACAAACTTAGTCCAACTTCCGAAAATCCATTTCGGCCCCGATATCAAATTTTTTCCACTGCCGACCAAAATCGCCAAATTTCCAACTTTCACCAATTCAAGCCTAATTCTACTACCGACCTCCAGATCACATTCTGGATGCGATCCTAAGTCCAAATTGAACTGACAAAGCTAACGGAATCATAAAAATTCAAATCTGAGATCGTTTACACACTAGTCAACATCCGATTGACTTTTCCAACTTAATCTTATCCCAAAGAGACTAAGTGTCAATTCACTCTGAAACCACTCCGGATCCGAACAAACTAACCCGGTATAACACAACATAACTGAATAAAAGAAGCAGAAATGGGGGAAGAGGGGCTATAAATCTCGAAATGTCCGGTCGGGTCGTTACAGCATTTGCGAAGCCCTTTTTCGCATTTGCAAACTCTGCTTGACTGGGTTGACTTCGCATTTGTGGAGTCCTTCTTCGCATATGCGAAGATTGTTTTCTTCTCATTTCCCACTTCTTTGTCGCAATTGCGACAACTGAGGCCTTCTCCCGGATATTCTTTTTTTGAACATCTTTTTTACGCATTTTCACTTGGTTTCTTCATGATCACTTCTTAATCACATAGAACTAGAAGTAAACGACATTAAACACATGATTTTATCAACTAAACATAGCAAAAATCTAAGATTAAAGATGAGATAAGTTGGTAAAATACCAAATTATCAACAGTATATGTACAAGAAAACAACAATAATAGCTAAACATGTACTATTGGGAGGGGGACATGCTAAAGGGCACAAGATATAAGAGATACAGAGGAAACAATAACTAGAACAGTCAACCTGCCTTTAACCAGTGAAAACAACTAAACACCATGAAGAAAATTGCACGGCATCACCCTTCGTGATTTTACTCTCAACCTCACAATGAAACAATAATATTGCACGGCATCACCCTTCGTGCTTTTACTCTCAGCCTCACAATATAAATCAATAGATATGGCACGACATCACCCTTCGTGCATTACCTCTCATAACATGGCACGACATCACCCTTCATGCATTAACTCTCACAATATGGCACGACATCACCCTTCGTGCATTAACACTCACAATATGGCACGTCATCACCCTTCGTGCCTTAACACTCTCCCTTACCACATAAAAATGAACAAGTAATAGTAGGGAGATAAAATCAACAAGAACAAGCCTTACTTCAACAATGGTTTCACAATACCAATCTCAACTTTGGAATCAATAATCAATTATCACAAAAGCCGGTAAACATGATAAGAATGATCAACTTAGTAAGTAATTAATCTAAGCATGGATAACAAGATCAAAGTAAGCAATAAACTACAAGGAACAAGTCCCACCCGCATGCTTTAACCCGACAACAACGCATAAGTATTTGTCACCTCACATATACTTTGTACCCAACATCTAAACATATAGCAAATAGACAAACAAGTCCTAATCTCTCAAGTCAAGGTTAACCACGACACTTACATCACTCCAAAAGGTCCACCCAAAGCTCAATCAAAGCTTTGCCTTTCAAACCAGCCTTCGAACCAATAGAGTCTAGAAAATTACCAACCAAATGATTCAAATTCAGCCATAGGAAATACATACGATTGCAAAGGATTCAATTTAGGTCATTATTGAAAAGTCAATAAAAGTCAACTCCTGGGCCCGCTCGGTCCAAACCCAAAATTCGGATCAATATTCGATTACCCATTCACCCCTGAGCCCGGTTATGTAATGTGTTTTGGAATTCGACCACAATTTGAGGTCTAAATCCCCATTTTACAAAAATCCTTAATTCTACTCAGAACCCCCAATTTCCACCATAAAAACACAAGATTTTTTGTTGAAATCTTAGGAAATATAGTGAAAGATTGAAAGAAACTAGTTTAGAATCACTTACAAATGATTTGGGGAAGAAAAGTTCTTTGAAAAATCGCCTCTAAGGTTTCTAAGTTTGAAACTTTTGAGAGAATGCAAAAAATCCCGTCTAAGTCCCATTTTGATCAGTTGCAGATGTCGCATTAGCGACCTGGGGTTCACAAATGCGAATAATCAATCACAATTGTGAAGACCTTGACATCTCTACTTTCATCGCATATGCGATAAATTGTTCGCAAATACGAACTCTGACCTTCTTCAAATGCGACCACCTGATCGCAATTGCAATCCTGTACCCCTTGACCCACTTTGCAAATGCGAAGTATTTTTTGCAAATGTGAACATATGGTGGCCCAGCTACTCTTCGAAAATACGAACCCATCAAAGGTTGCAAATGTGTTGCCTGATCTCGCAAATGTGAGATCAGAATCCTGCACCAGAGTTGAAACACACCAGCAATATTTTCTAAGTCCAATCCACACTGTAGCCTATCCAAAACTCACCCATGCCCTAGGGGCTCAAAACCAACTATGCACACAAGTCTAAAAAAATCATATGAACTTGCTCGCGTGATCAAATCACCAAAATAACACCTAGAACTATGAATTGAACACCAAATCAAATGAAGTTTTCAAGAAACTTTGAAACTTTTACTTTCACGACCGGACGTTCGAATCACGTCAAACCAACTCTGTTTCTCACCAAATTTGACACACAAGTCATAAATATAGTATTGGACCTATACCGAGTTTCGGCACCAAAATACGGACCCGATATCCAAAAAGTCAAACATTTCAAAATCATTAAGTATTTAGCTTTAAAATATCTACAAAGTGCGATAACTCGGGCTAGGGACTTCCGAATTCGATTCAGGGCATATGCCCAAGTCCAAAATCACGATACGGACCCACTAGGATCGTTAAAACACGAATCTGGATCCGTTTTCTCAAAATGATGACCGAAATGAACTCAAATCGATTTTTAAGGCAAAAATTTCATATTTTCACGGTTTTTAACATAAAAGCTTTCGGAGAAACACCTGGACTGTGCATGCAAATTAAGGAAGGCTAAAATGAGGTATTTAAGGCTTCATAGCGCAGAATTAGGTTCTAAAACATAAGATGACATATCAGGTCATCACACTCATAAAAACCCCTCTGAGGTCGTGGCTGCTCGTACTATGTATGTGCCAAATAACTGGAATAACCACTATAAGAACCTCGTGCCGGTGGTGCACTAAAAGTATTAACTGGAGAACTACGAGTACTATGAACTATGGAATGGCTTGACTGACTGCCCCAGCCTCCGCCATAATGAGTCATAGCTGTAGAGTAGAATCCACTGAACCTTCAAGAGTTTCGAGACCTTTTGGCCTCCTTAGACTCATTTTCCTCACTTCGAACACGTTCTAAAATTCTGGCCATATCTACTACTTGCTGAAATGGAATGTCAGTCTGCAACTCTTGAGCCATACGTATTTTAAAATCATATTTGAGCCTTCAATAAATATGTGGACTCGCTCGCTAACTGTAAGAACCAGGATAGGTGCATGAAAAGCTAACTCATTGAACCTGATAGCATATTCTGACACCGTCATGGTGCCCTGACCCAACCGTTCAAAATCTGTGCTCCACGCATCCCGAAGAGTCAGGGGAACAAACTCTTTTTTTTTAAATATCTTTGAAAATTGAGCCCAAGTTGGTGGTGTTACTTCGGCTTGTCTACCCTCTTCATAAGCTTACCACAACCGCTGCTCCTGACAACTAAAATGTAGTAAAAGCAACTACACTCACTTCCACAATACCCATGGTGCAGAGATTACGGTGACACTTCTCAAGAAATCCATAGGCATCCTCGGTAATTATGCGACTGAAGGTAGGTGGACTATACCTCTAAATCACCCAAGTCTCTTTTATTCTTCTTCTTATGCCTTTGGCCTGACCTCAGGCTGAACCGGAATAACAGGATGTACCGGTACTATACCCGGAACCTGACTAATGTGAACCTGCTATTCTGGAGCACGGGCGGTAGGAGTCTGAACTCCTCCCCCGATCAGTGAAATATTTGGTGAAACGGAGATCAATCCCGCCTGAGTTAATGTATTAAACATGTACAGGAACTGTCCTAAGGTCTCCTGAAGTCCGGGGTAAGAACATGGGCTTCTGGTACTTGTCCCCCAACTGGAGCTACTGGGGGCTTCTCAATTGTTTCTCTGACAGGTGCTCTAGTTGCGGCACGTGCCTTTCCTCGGCCTTTACCTCGGCCCCGACCTCTTGCGCCCTTAACAAATTTCGCTGGTTTCTGCTCAGCTGACACGGTAGCACGTGTCCTGACCATATGTGAGAGAATGGAGTCACAGACTCTAACTGAATACATGCAATGATCCCAAGGATTGAGTATACAATACTATTTGAATAAGAATGACAGTACAATAAAAATGGAAAGACTCCAAGGGACTGCGACGACCAAGCAGCCCTACCTTGAATCTTTTCGATCAGCACCCTAACTCTGCCTGAGTCTGATATCTCCAATACCTGGCTCTGCACAAAAATATGCAGAAGTGTAGTATGAGTACATCACAACTGGTACCGAGTAAGTATCAATACTAACCTCGATGGAGTAGTGATGAGGTACAGTCAAGAAACTCACTAGTCTAATAACTTGTGCAACATATCATACAAAATATAATAGAAACAGATAACAGTGATAGCAACAATAATCAACTAGTGACATAAATAGCAAGGCAGAAAGAACACCATAAATATTTCTCACACGAATAATAAATACAAGTACAACCAATTAATCAAGTCCTTCAAAATATACATCATTTCTCTATAGGTATTCCAAATAAAAATCTTTAGAATGTAATCCTATCGATTAAATATATCCTGAATATACTTCCTCCAAATCTTTCAAATAAATATCTCCCAATATGACTCTTTCAAATAAATATCTTTCATATATAATTCTCTTAAATAATACCTTTCTAATATAATTTTTTCAAATAAAAATCTTTCCTTTCGAATATAATTCTTTCAAATAAAAACCTTTTGAATATAATTCTTTAAAATAAAACCTTTCGAATATAATTTTTTCATGTAAAACCTTTCCTTTCGAATAAAATTCATTCAAATAAAAGCCTTTCAAATATAATTTCTTTAAATAAAAACCTTTCCTTTCGAATATAATTCTTTCAAATATAATTCTTTTAAATAAAATCTTTCAAATATAATTCTCTTAAATAAAACCTTTTGAATATAATTCTTTCAAGTGAAATCACAGATTGACACCTCACTTCATAATCCTAAATATCTCGGGACTCAGCCCACTTTCATATCTCACGGTAACTCGTGCCCATATTTCAATCCCAGCCGTATGGGAAATTCATAAGACAAAAGACATAACAATTTAATGAAATGATTGAGGAGTGAACGACGCGTACTTCACAGATACGTAATAGCACAACAAATAGAGGTAAACAACATGGGCGCTCCCGATGTATCGCCTCGTAAGCCTAAATGTAAATTCTGAACAGGGAGATCTATCGAGGTACCGCCTCGTAGTCCCAAAATAAATATGCAAGACAGGAGGATCTCCCGAGGTACCGTCTCGTAATCTCAAAGTAAATATGGAAGACATGGGGATCTCCTCAGGTATCGCCTCGTAGTCCCAAAGTAAATAATCAGTACAGGGGGATCTCCTGACGTACCGCCTCATAGTTCCAAAGTAAATATACAGTACAGAAGGATCTCCCCAGTAAACGCCTCATAGTCCCAAAGTAAATATGCAAAAGCAAAGACGGGAGAATAACTCAGCAAGAACAACCTCTTCTTAAATCCAAATTTTGATAAATATATTAACGCCTCAATTAAAACTTATTTACTTAATTATTTGCAGATGAAAAATCCATAATGTAATTGTTTCCAAGAAATATCAAATCAACAAACACATAATTCACATAAAACTCCAAGTGGAAATCACACCAAATTATCATATAAATTACAAACTAGACAAACAAGTAATGAGGCATGACAATAAAGGATTTATTAAGTACCAACAATTTCCAATATAATACTTAAGGGTGCCTGTGAATTTTAACCGGCATAATTTGCACATATAAACCAAGTACGTACTCGTCACCTCGCGTACACGTCTTTCACATTACACAAATGCCACATAGAACTCAATGCCCAAGGGGTAATTCTACCACTCATGGTTAGGCAAGATACTTACCTTTACGGAGTTAGGCCGAAATTTCAAAATAGCCTTCTTGCTTGAATTGACCTCCGGACGACTTAAATCTATCCAAATTAATTGTATAACTTCATTAAAATTCATCGAAAACAATTCTGATAATAAAATGTCAACTTAAAATTTTACATTACAAAGTCAACACGGGACCCTCCCCTCGGAACTCGACATAATTTTCACGAAATCTGAAAACCTATTCCGATACGAGTTCAATCATACCAATTTTACCAAATTCGAATAACAACTCGACCTCCAAATCATAAATTTTCGTTCTTGAAAACTTTTGCAAAAATCGTGATTTCTTCCATTTAAATCCAAAATAAATGATGAATATAACTATAGAATCATGAAGTATAATCATTTTTGGATATAGAATACTTTTCTTTTTTTTAAGCAATCCACTAGGCAGTGCCTAGGGCTAGTATTTATTTATATATAGAAAAATAAAACAAGGTAGCATGTCGTCTTGCACTGTGCAAAACCATAACTTATGCCTACTACATAGATCCTATTATCAACTTTGGGCTCGAGCATCCCAAACTTGATATTACAACTTGAAATACTACTACTATGAACTAGCATCTAAAATTTGCATAAAAACTAGATAAGATAATCTGTAAACCTTGTTGGCATGATAATAACTCAAAGTATGCTGCTCGATCCATGTGTTAAGATCCAGTGTATAAGTCATATTGATCCAGTATGTACTTCGATCCCATTTGTGGCAATCAACTGCTTGCTTCTCTTTTGCACTGTCCGACCTCGTTGCTTGCATGAAATCTTCCTCTCACCTGCTCTATTAAACTGTATAAACCAGTTCATAGAGGTTGTGCTACATAGTCTTGTTGCATTATAAAAACCTCCTAGATTAGCTCACATAATTCCAGTATTTGATGCCAACTTAATAGTCGACTGCTCGTGTATTGAACACTGCTCGCATGTGTTGTTTTTTAGCCCAGTTCCATAGGAGTTCATTATGTTTCCAGC
>MDKJ01190334.1:0-11778 GCA_005239525.1 Nicotiana knightiana
GAACTCATAGTGGCCATATCTCGTACAAAAAGCAGTCTTCGGAACATCTGAGGCCCGAATCTTAACTGATGATATCCCGATCTCAAATCAATGTTAGAAAACACCCGAGCACCCTGCAACTGGTAAAACAAATCATCGATGCGCGGCAAAGGATACTTGTTTTTAATGGTGACCTTGTTCAACTAGCGGTAATCAATACACATCCGCATGGACCCATCCTTATTCTTCACGAATAGAACTGGAGCACCACACGGGGATACACTCGGTCTGATGAACCCCTTACTTAACAACTCCTCAAGATGCTCCTTCAACTCCTTCAACTCTTTCGAAGCCATACGGTACGAAGGAATAGATATAGGATGGGTGCCTGGAGCTAAATCAATGCAGATATCAATATCACGATCCGGAGGCATGCCCGGAAGGTCCGAAAGAAATGCATTAGCAAAATCTCAAACAACTGGCAATGAATCAATCGTTGGAGACTCGACGGTGGCATCCCGCACATAAGCGGGGTAGGCCAGACAACCCTTCTCGACCATATGTCGAGCCTTCAAGAATGAAATAACCCGGCTGGCTGCACTAACTGAGGAACCTCTCCACTCCAGCCTAGGTGACTCTGGCATGGCTAAACTGTCTTGGCACGGCAATCTAGCACGACATGATAAGGGGATAACCAATCCATGCCTAAAATAATCTCGAAATCAACCATGTCGAGCAATAAGAGATCTGCTCGAGTCTCGAACCCGCAGAATGTAACCATACAGGACCAGTAGACCCGGTCTACCACCACAGAATCACCCACAGGAGTGTACACATATATAGGAGAACCCAAGGACTCATGAGGGACATCCAGAAAATGAGCAAATAAGACCAAAACATAGGTATAACTGGATCCTGCATCAAATAACACCGATGCCTCTCTACCACATACTGTAATAATACATGTGATCACGGCATCTGAGGCCACTGCATTTGATCTGGCCCGCCAGAATGAACAAGAGCTGGCTGACCTCCCCCTTACTGGCCTCCACCTCTAGGACGACCCCCGCCGACTTGTCCCCAACCTATAGGTGGCCTGACGGTTGGTGCTGGACCCATATGCTGATAATCCTGCTGCACCGATTTTCTCCAAAGCATGGGAAAATGGCTCTTCATATGACCTGGATCCCCACACTCATAACAACCTCCGGGTATCATAGCCTGCTGCCCCGAAGAGGAACCCTGAATGGCCGGAGAGCGATGTGTACTCTCTGTTATAGCATTGAAGTAGGGACTGGGGAATCTCGGATAACCGAAATAACCACTAGGTGAACTCTGAATGGCTGGAGGGCGGTAGGAACGTTCTGGCATGGCGCTGAATGAGCCCTTGCTGGAACACCTCGGGGAGGTGGTGGGGGTGCTGAATATGGAGGCATGCTGGGCTGACCTCTACTGAACTGACCTCTACCCCTACCTGAGGCATCTCTGAAATCCCCGAGAATCTGGCTCTCTTGTCCTGCTGACCCTATTCTCTGCCTCTCGATAGATAGCCCTCAATCCGACGAGCTATCTCGACCACCAGCTGATAAGGAGTCCCCATCTCCACCTCTCGGGCCATGTTGGCCCTAATACTGGAGTGCAGCCCTGCTACAAATCTTCGCACTCTCTCAGCATCAGTAGGCAATATCATAAGTGTGTGGCCAGACAACTCTGAGAATCTAGCCTCATAATATTTCACTAACATTTGTCGCTGCTCCAACCGCTCAAATAGATATCGCAGCTCTTCCCTCTCAGAGAGGGGGATATACCTGTCGAGAAACATATGAGTGAACAACTCCCAAGTGATGGGAGGAGAATCTACTGGCCTGCTGAGAATATAGAACTGCCACCATCTGCGAGCTTTTCCCTCTAGCTGGAAGGTAGTGAAGTCCACTCCATGGGACTCTAATATCCTCATATTGTGCAGCCTATCCCTGCACCGTCAACAAAATACTGGGCATCCTCGCCTCACCCACCCCCGAAGACTGGCGGGTGAAATCAAGTCCATCTATCTAATAACTTCTGCGGATCACCGTCCGTAGTTGGTCTGAGCTCAGGTGCTGCTGCTACAGGCTAGACCCTACCCACGGGCAGTGTACCCGGGGTATGATGTAATGCTGTTGCCTGACCTGCAGCCTGGGCGGTAGGAGTCTGAGCCCCACTCCCGCCTGAGATGTGGCAGGATCTGCTGGAAATAAACCAGCCTGGGACATGGTGTCCATAAACTGCATCATACGGCCCATGATCTCCTGGAAGCCTAGTGCCGTCATAAAGTCCACTGGAGCAGGACCTGCTGGGGGCACCTCACCCTGCTCCTCTATAGTAGGATCCTCCGGTGGTGGTACAACTGGAATAGGTCGGGGACGCCCTCATCCCCTACCTCGGGCCGGTGCCCTCCCCCGGCCTCTACCACGGCCTCGAACAACGGGGGTAGCGGCCCTACCCGGGTCTGGGACATCGGATGCACACATTCTCACTATCTGTGAGAGAATAGAAGAATGAGATTTAGTAAACCATTGACTACACGATAGAGTAAAAATAAGGAGAGATTTTCCTAACACCCTATAGCCTCCCGAAGATAAGTACAGACGTCTCCATACCGATCCGCAAGACTCTACTAGGTTTTCCCGTGACTTGTGAGACCTACGTGAACCTAGTGCTCTGATACCATGTTATCACGACCCAAAATACTAACTCAGGTCGTGATGGCGCCCAAAACCGGGGTTAGGCAATCCCACACTCAGATTACTAAGTATTTTTCCCATATTTGAGAAAACATCCCAACACGTGCCAAGTTTTAAAGTTCAAAACATTAATTAAAAAAGATATAAGCCATTTTTAACCAAAAGCAGTCGTAAAGAGGAGTGAGCCAATATATATATATATATATATATATATATATATATACAGACCCGCAAACCAAAATAACCACTACGTTTGTGCCAGGAACTAGTGTCATAAGTCCTACGGGCATACTAAAAGAATATACAAAAGATATAATATACAGTCCCACTGTCTGAAAGAAATAGATGAGAAATAAACAAAAGAAAACTCCATGGTGATGCCAAGGATCATCAGGAGAAGCAGCTCATCGTGAAGTCAGGTCCAACTACGATCAGGATCGAGCTCCGGTCTGATAACCAGATGCATCAGCCTCAGAACTTGTACAATTAAGTATTGAAGCGTAGCATGAGTACATAAACAAAAATGTACCCAGTGAGTATCCCGCTTAACCTCGAAGAAGTAGTGACGAGAGGTCGACTTGACACTCACTAAGGTCCAACAGAATGATAATAAGATATAATATCAGTAACAGACATACAAAGATGATAAAAGCAGTAAACATTAAAATGACAACAATTCAAATAAATACTGGAAGTAAATGTACAATTTCTACTTCATTATTCTTTTCTTTCCTTTAAAAATATATCTTCATCCCTCAAAATCCATAAAATAAATCATTAAAAATTTAACATGTGCATACAAGATAAGGACAACTGGCTTGAGCGATCATAATGATCATATATGTGTACTGCCGAGGGTCGAATGGCCCGAACCATAATATATATCTTTCAATCTTGTCGTGGCGTACGGCATGCTCCCATGAGAGTGGAAGAAATAACATTCTGCTCGCGGAATGTAAATTGCGAAGCGGTCATATGCACACACAATCCACACAATTATTCTTTATAAATTACACAATTACTTAAAATTTCTTAAATTCCATGATTTCAAGGAAACAAGCCGCACGTAATATTAATTCACTAAGCATATAGTTCATTTCAAGGAAAACATAAGGAATGGTGTAGTCCTAACTACTCAGACATAATAATAATGGTCGTTACGTACGGACTCTCATCACTTTGCGCGTACGTAGACCCCAAAAAGATTAGCACATAGTCATTTAAAGCACCTAGGGGGACATTTCCCTCTCACAAGGTTAGAAAGGAGACTCACCTTGTGTCGAAAGTCAAAAGCTCGAGCCTAAAGACCCATCTACCCAATGAGACAAGTGACACGAGCAGAATCGAAAGAAATCAAAAGAGCCATCCAAATACAAAGCCTAATTCAAAAAGCAAAAACCTTCGAACATATTCAGGTTGAAAGGAAAAATGTTAGTCACGAGAAAGAAATGTACATCTTTATACTTATTCAAAGTTGTTGTAACAAAAACAGTTAGGGGTAAAAGATCATCATCAATATACTCATTCAAAAAATTGTTCTCGAATAAAACAGTTATGGATGAAAGATTTGAACCCTTGTATTTGTTCAAGAAATTGTTATCAAATAAAAACAGTTACGAATAAGAAAATATTCCCCTCGTACTTACTAGAAAACTGTTTCCAAAACAGTTGCGGGTAAAAACCCAATCTTTATAAAAACTGTTACTAGTGAAAAATAGTTATTTCCTTGTATTAATATCGAAAACCTGTTACCTATGAAAAACAGTTACGAAATACAAGAGTATATTAAATCTGTTAAACAAAAACAGTTGCAAGCGTGAGTTTTAGACGATAACCAAACACATGTAAAATGTCATGGAAGTTCAAAGAAAAAACTTTCCTTGGAAACATTCTTAAACATGTGTAAAATTCCTATCACTCTATTGCATTATCATGAAGTTGAGACGTCTTCTTCATGTCAATTATAAAGGGCCCTTTTCCATAAACTATGCCTATTACAAAAAAGCACACATTTAATATGACACCGTGCCTATTATAAAAAAGGTACGAGTAGTCTAAAGCATCCCACATGCCAAACTCGAAGGTAAAGCTAAAACCTCGAAAAAAGAATGACAAATACTTAAAGAGTGAAACAGAAACTCAAAAAAAGTCGAACTAACATTTCTATATTAAAACGGCTAAAACTAAGTATTAACTTGTACTTAGCCGTATAAGATTTTTATATTTACATTGTGGTGCCCCTAAGTTGTCATTTGGGGACTTAAAGAAAATCCAAATTTACCCCCGATGGGACTGGGGGTAACCACCAATTGATACAAAGAAAAAGAAAAAAAAGGATAAACCAACTAGATTAAGAAGAGGGGTTGACTTCAGCGGCAGAAGGAGCGGGAGCAACTGAGGATGAAGAGGCATGAGCAGCTAGAATCTCACCATCAGGTGAAGAGAGGTTATGACCTTGTTGAGCCTTCTCCATGGCTTCCTTAGTTTTGGCTATTTCAGCACTAAGGTCAAAACCCTCTCGAATCACTTCCATCAATGTGTCGAGGCGAGAATTCATATACACTCAACTTACATCGACAATAGCCACCTCTTCCAAATCTTCATAATCTTGTGCCCACACTTGAAGCTCAGCTCTCAGCCCGTCCTTCTCCACCTCCGCAGCTTCATGAGCGGCTCTTAATGGAACAATCGACTCCTCTAAAGCTTGAGCTTTGTCTAAAGCTCTTCGAAGATCTTCTTGAGTATGAGTGAGTGATTTCACGAGCTCGCCTGAGTATTCTTCCTTCTGCCCCAGCAAGTTCTTCAAGTCTCTAATCTCCTCTGAGGCACGGGACAACTGCTCCACGAACGAAGACTCCAGAACACTCTTGTCTTTGTCAGTTTGACTGCAAGAAGCCCACTCCACTGCTAGTTCTGCTGCCATAAGTCTCATCTGCCGCTATAAGGTACTCCTCTCCTCTTCTAAAGCGTCCATGTCAATCCTTAGGCTATCATACTGTGCTTTCCAATTATCAACTCCTGCCTGCAACTCTCTTGTCTCTTGGTCTATGTTTAAAATCCTCTTCATAAGCTCCATTCCTATGAGGTTAATCCACAAGAGATAAACCAGTTAGATATGGTAAATTTCATATACGAGAGTGAAAGAGGATAACTTACACCATACCTTCGAAGAAGTATGCACGACCTCATTTGCCCATGTAAGAGCACCGTGGCTAGCTAGATTTGCTTTCTCAGCGGGACCTATTAAAGGCTTGAGCCACACTTCAGGCTCACCCGTCTTCTTAAAAAGGTTTCCCTCAGCTGGAACCTCTATTACCACCTGCCGCATCTCTCTGCTGGAAGACCCTACTTTCCTAACGAAAGGCACGAAACCAGGCAGAGTTGGACCAACAACAGGCACGGAAGGTTAAAGAGCTGGAGAATCCACGGGCAAAGTAGAGGGCACGACAAGTTAAAGAGTTTAAAAAGTTACAGGCAAAGCAGCAACAAAAGTTGAGATAGCCAAAGGAATAGAAGAAACAGTTTCTCTCAAAGAAGTAGGAAAGACAACAGCCAAAGGAACGTCATCAGCAGCAAGATCAATACCACCGCGGATAGGGGAATGTGGAAAATCATCAAAGACAGGGGGCTAAATCACAGACACGGGAGGCAAGGTTGAGGCAATAGGCTCATCATCTAAAATCATTCGCCTTCTCCGTGGCCTGTGCACTAAAGCACCCTCTTCCTCTTCTGCTATGGAGCGAGATTCACTAATCTTCCTCGAAGATGAACCAACAATGATTTCCTGGGCTTGAGCCAAGGACATTTTCGGGATAGAGGAAGCAGACACCCCACGAGCAGAGAATACTATTAAAGAGAGAAAAAAGTTAAACGACAAAAGAAAAAAGACTCGAGTAAGGAAAAAAGCAAGAACAGAAACTTCACTTACCGTGGGTCTTTACTTGCCAACAATACCCAGTGAGGTACTTCCAAGATCTTTCTTCTGAAGGAGCAACATATAACAGTTTTTCTACCCAATCACAAATACCGGAGACATTCTCAACAGTATTCATGATTGCTGAAAGAAGAAAAATAAACAGACACGGTGTTAAATAAAACATCTCAAGTCAAAACAAGAAAAAGTAAATGTGAGCTAAAGCATACTCACGTGCGCGATTCCACTTCTCAGGGAAGGGAAGATTTTCTTCACCCACTAAACCAGCAGTGGGTACAACAACATACCGGAGGTACCAACCCCTATCCTTATCGTCTCCAAGGGTTACTAACACTCTTTTGCTTCTAGCAGTCAGAGTAAAAACCCCTTCACGAAATAAGGTAGGAGAGTAGAGGTGAATAAGATGGTTTAAGGTAAAAGGAACCGAGGCTAAAGAAGCCAAACTCCTAAGGAATGCGACAACTCGCCACACAAGCGGGCCGACCTGTCCTAAGCAGATACTGAAAAAATGGCAAAACTCGATTATAATTGGGTCAATGGGGGTTCTAAACCCTAAAGTGAAAGGATATGTATAAACAAAATAATATCCCGTCTTGTAAGACGTTATTCTTTGATTACTATTCGGAATATAGACAGGAAATTCAGATTTCCAGAAGCACTCCCTTCGAGCAAGGGAAATATGACCCTCAGTTATAAGGGATGGATATCTTTCTACACTATCAAGATAAGAAGATTGATCTACAAGAACTTGACTATCCCTAGCAAAAACAAACTCAGTAGGGACAATTTCATCGACTCCAGGTTCACGAAGGCGTTCTCCTCTACAACTAGACAAAGATCGAGAAACCCTAAATCTCGGGGAAACTGGAGATTAGTGGAAGGAGGAGGTACTACCTGAGAAGGAGAAGAGCCCCTCGAAGGAGTGGATCCTAGACTTCTAAGTCTACCACCCCTCCGACTCCTAGTCGGAGCAGAAGATGGCGCTAAGCTTTCAATGTCTATTACTCTTTGAGGTTGGTTTGAAGAAGACATGTTTACAAAGGCAAAGGAGAAAGTTCTTTACATAAAACAAAATTAGAAAAGTGTTTCGTGGAACCAAAGAAAATAAAACATGTATTTATACTTGAAGACAACCGTCAAACATGATGAAAAAGGAAAGTAATGATGAAAAGTCATAATTGAAGAAGTCACTTCGAGACTGGCACAGTCGCAAAAAGCCCTAAAAGGTGCTGAGTAAATGCAAAACCAATCCCAAAAGGACACGTGGTATGAGCATTAAATGGAAGTGACAAACGACGCCTATGGTGCAGAGAAGGATACAATGATTCAAGGAAAAGCGGCGGCAAAATATTCCCGCCATAAATGAATATCCACTTACCAAATATCAATCGTTAAATATATGGTAAGTGGGGGGACTATCTGTATTGGTAAAAAAGAGTTTCACACGTAAGCCAGCTTTTGACAACTCAGCTAGTCACGTAGACACAGGAAAATGCGACAGCTGGACGTGACTCCTTGAAGAGATACGGTACAAAGAGGCACGGTTCAGTAAACCCACGAACTTATCAGCCACGGGAAATTCAACTTGATCAAAATGGGAGAGAGGCATGGTCAGAATGAATCTAGACAAAGTTACGGGCAGATTCAAGGACCCACAATTGATTACTCGAATGTTATGTAACAGAACCCCTATTACCGTTATCCTTTGTAATACCTCATTAATGTCATAATTAGTCATTAATGAGTAACCATAGCAGGAGTCATACGTTATAAGAATCTCCTATATAAGGGAGGGGAATACAACTTGTAAAGGCATCTGATTCTCGAATACAATCAACTTCGATCTTTTATTTCTATAATATTGTCTATTATTCATTTTTCCCATTATCTTGATTATCAGTAACCCATATTCATCTTAAAAAATAAGCTTTAGTCAAACGGTATAATTCTTTGGTTAAACAATATACAGTCCCACTATCTGAAATAAATAGACGGGAAATAAGCAAAAGAAAACTCCATAGTGCTGCCGAGGATCGTCAGGAGAAGCAACTCACCGTGAAGTCAGGTCTAACTACCATCAGAATCGAACTCCGGTCTGATAACCAGATGCACCAGCCTCAGAACCTGTACAATTAAGTACAGAAGCGTAGCATGAATACATAAACAAATATGTACCCAGTGAGTATCCCGCCTAACCTCGAAAAAGTAGTGACAAGAGGTCGACTTGACACTCACTAAGGTCCAACAGAATGATTAATAAGGTATAATATCAGTAACAGACATACAAGGATGATAAAAGCAGTAAGCATTAAAATGAAAGCAATTCAAATAAATACTAGAAGTAAATGTACAATTTCTACTTCATTATTCTTTTCTTTCCTTTAAAAATATATCTTCATCCCTCAAAATCCATAAAAAAAGAATCATTAATAATTTAACATGCGCATACAGGATAAGGACAACCGGCCTGAGCCATCATAAATGATCATATTTGTGCACTGACGAGGGTCGAACGGCCCGAACCATAATATATATCTTTCAATCTCGCCGTGGCGTACGGATCGCTCCCATGAGAGTGGGGGAAATAAAATTCCGATCGCGGAATGTAAATTGCGAAGCGGCCACATGCACACACAATCCACACACTTATTCTTTATAAATTACTTTTCGTGAATAATTACTTAAAATTTCTTAAATTCCATGATTTCAGGGAAACTAGCCGCACGTAACATTAATTCACTAAGCATATAGTTCATTTCAAGGAAAACATAAGGCATGGTTTAGGCTTAACTACCCGGACATAACAAAATAGTCGCTACATACAGAATCTCATCACTTTGCGCGTACATAGCCCCCACAAACATTAGCACATAGTAATTTAAAGCACCTAGGGGGACAGTTACCTCTTACAATGTTAGAAAGGAGACTCACCTCGTGTCAAACCCACTTTCCGGGTCAAGAACGCGCCTGAAACTCTAAACTCGACATCCACGGACTCTAAACTAGGCAAATGTTATAAAAATATATCAATTATACTCAAAGCATGAAATTCTCCTACTATGTAGCCAAATTCATCATTCTTGAAGAAATCCTAAAATCCAACCCAGGGCCCGCATGCTCGGATTCCAAAAATTCTCGAAGGAAACACTCGCCCATAGCCTAAGGATCATTAATAAATGATTTTTACTTGATTTCATAGCTAATTGACGGGTAATTTTCAACATTTTCAAAAGCCCTAGGTTACTACCCCAAATCCTTAATTTTTGGCTAATTAGGTAGTTAATTTAGCTTGTAATCCATGCATGAAACTAATATTAGGGTAGAATTTACTTACCTTCAATAACTAGGTCGTTTGCCCCTCTTGAATGCTGAAAATCGTCCCAAGGAAGAAGAAGAAGATGAGGGAAATGAATTAAATCCCGCTATAAAAACACACTGCCCAGTGGTCTCCTCTATGCGATCGCAGCCTGGGCAGTGCGATCGCAGAGTTCTAAATGACCAGGCCCTCATGGGCTTTCTGTGCGAACGCGGAGAGAACCCTGCGAACGCACAGGGTAAGGAAAAGGTGGGCTGGCCCAAGGATGGGCTCTTGTGCGAATGCGGGGGGGAGGGGGGAGTGTGAGATCGCACTAGGTCAGGAGCCCAACCCATCGCAATCGTGGTGCCTTTTGTGTGAACGAACAGGGAATTCACCACCCCTGCCCAGTTCCTTCTTTCCGAACGCATTAACCCATCCGCGATCGCAGAGAAGAAAACTAGACCTGGAATTTCTAGTGTTTTGAAATTAACTCCGAGGGGTGCGAAACTCACCCGAGCCCCTCGGAACCCCGTCCAAAGGCACTGGCAAGTCTGTATTCATGATACGGACTAGCTCGAATTTTTGGAACGTGAAAAACAACAACGAAACTAAGAATTCGACCCCAAAACCAAATTGAATCAAACTTTGAACTTAAAGTTCTAGAATTCGCTAACAACGCGCCGAACCGACCTATACTACTCGGAATGATACCAAATTTTGCAAGCAAGTTATAAATGACATAACGGAACTATTCCCGATCTTGGAATTCCGTTCGGACCTCGATAACATAAAAACACATCCCAAACCACAATATTAACTTAAGGAAATTATTATTTCGATATTGGGCGCTGAAACACTCTCGAGTCATCCAAAACCCATTCCGAACATACGCCTAGGTCAGAAATCATCATACGAAGCTACCGAAATCGTTGAAACTCAATTCCGAGGTCGTTTGCTCAAAATGTTGAACGAAGTCAAACTTGGCCTTAAAGGCCAACCTTAAGAAACCAAGTGTTCCAATATTGCTCTAAACATTTCTGAATTCCGGACCAGCGCCCTGCAAGTCATAAATCACAATAAGCTGCTATGGGAAGTTTCAATTAAGGGGAACGGGGTCCTGATACACAAAATGACCAGTCAGGTCGTTACATTCTCCACCTCTTAAACAAACGTTCGTCCTCGAACTAGTCTCGAATCATACATGAAGTGTTGAATAAGTGCAGATATCTGTTTTGCATACCCTCCTCGGACTCCCAGGTTGCCTCCTCAACTGGTTGGCCCTTCCACTAGACCTTTACGGCAGAAACTCTCTTGGACCTCAACTGGCGATCCTGTTTATCAATAATAGCAACTGGCTCCTCCTCGTAGCCCAACCTCTCACCAACTGAATAGTGTTGAAATCAACCACGTGAGAGAAGTCGGCGTGGTACCTCCGGAGTATGGATACATGAAAAACTGGATTAACTGGAAGGTAAGGCCAGCTCAAAACAACCTCCTCAAATCACCTCAACACCTCGAATGAACCTATAAACCTCGGGCTTAGCTTTCCCTTCTTGCCAAACCTCATAATACCCTTCATAGGAGAGACTTTCAACAGGATTCCCTCCATCACTGATACATCACACGCCCTCTGATCCGCGTAACTCTTCTGTCTGGACTGTGCTGTGTGGAGCCTCTCCTGGATCAACTTCACTTTCTCCAATGCATCCCTCACCAGGTCGGTGCCATATAGCTTAGCCTAGCCAGGCTCAAACCACTCGATAGGAGAACGACATCACCAACCATACAAAGCCTCAAATGGTGCCATCTCAATGATGGACTGATAACTATTATTGTAAGCAAAC
>ML381474.1:593-53093 GCA_005239525.1 Nicotiana knightiana
CCTCCCTTATATAGGAGATTCTTATAACGTACAACTCTTGCTATGGTTGCTCATTAATGACTAATTATGACATTAATGAGGCGTTACAAAGGATAACGGTAATTGGGGTACGGTTACATAACGTTCGAGTAATCAATTGCGGGTCTTTGAATCTGCCCGTAGCTTTGTCTAGATTCATTCTGACCGTGCCTCTCCCCTGTTTTGATTAGGTGGAGTTTCCCGTGGCTGATAAGCTCGAGGGTTTACTGAATCGTGCCTCTTTGTTCTGTACCTCTTCAAAGAATCACATCCAGCTATCGCGTTTTCCTGTGTCCACGTGGCTGGCTGAGTTGTCAAAAGTTGGCTTACGTGTGAAACTCGTTTTTACCAATACAAAGATCATGATACATTTTCGTAGAACCTGGGTGTACAGAATACCTCGAAGTGTGAGCTTCTACCATGATTCTTTCCCGAAGACCATCCACGTTTGGAACACATAGTCGCCCTTGGTATCGTAATGTGCCGTCATCCATGCCAAGATAAAAATACGTGGTCTTATGTTTATGAGTCCCTCCTTCAGCTGCACCAACACTGGATCATTGTATTGTTTCTCCTTGAATTCCGCCACAAGCGATGATTTCGCCCTATTCCGCACAATCACTCCCCCTCTATTAGAGTCCGCAAGATGAACTCCCAAACTGGCCAACTGGTGAACCTCCCAGGCTAACGACCTTTGACATGCCTTCAAGTGAGCCAAACTACCCATATATTTCTGGCTAAGAGCATCCACCACCACATTAACTTCCCCCGATGATACAGAATGTCGATGTCATAATCCTTGAGCAACTCAAGCCACCTCCTCTGCCTCAATTTCAATTCCTTCTGTTTGAAAATATATTGAGGGCTCTTGTGGTCCGTGAATACATCTACATGAACCCCATACAAATAATGACGCCAAATCTTTAATGTAAAAACCACCACCGCAAGCTCTAAGTCATGAGTTGGATAGTTCTTTTCATGATTCTTAAGTTGTCTTGAAGCATAAGCTATAACCTTGTCATGTTGCATCAACACACACCAAAGACCGATCCTTGAATCATCGCAATATACCACAAATCCCTTTGTACCCTCTGGAAGGGTCAATACAATACCGGCGCTGTAGTCAATCTTGATTTCAATTCCTGGAAGCTCCTTTCACAAGCATCAGACCACTATAAATTAACCGCTTTCTACGTCAATTTAGTCAACGGAGAGGCAAGAGTAGAAAACCCCTCCACAAACCTCCTATAATACCTGGCCAAACCCAAGAAACTGTGAATCTCTGTATGAGTGGTAGGTCTAGGCCTGCCCTTTACCGCTGCAATCTTTTGAGGATCAACCTTAATTCCTTCTCTGGAGACGACATGACTTAGGAATGTAACATATTCAAGCCAAAATTCACATTTCGAGAACTTCGCATACAACTGGTGCTGATGAAGGGTTTGCAGAACTGCCCTGAAGTGATCGACGTGATCCTCTCGACTTCGTGAATATATAAGAATGCCGTCAATGAATACTATCACAAATGAGTCAAGAAACGACTTGATGACTCGATTCATAAGATCCATGAAATCTACCGGCGCATTTGTTAGCCCGAAAGACATTACCAAAAATTCAAAGTGCTCGTACCGGGTTCTGAAAGCTGTTTTCGGGATATCCTGCTCCCTTATCTTCACTTGATGATACCCGAACCATAAATCAATGTTGGAGAAGCACCTAGCACCCTGCAGTTGGTCGAACAAATCATTTATCCTTGGAAGGGGGTACTTATTTTTTATTGTGACTTTGTTGAGTTGCCGGTAGTCAATACATATCCGTAGTGATCCATATTTCTTTCTGACGAAAAGAACTGGTGCGCCCCAAGGAGACACACTCGGTCGGATGAAACCGTTCTCTAGAAAATCCTTCAATTGTTCCTTTAACTCATTTAATTCTGTCGGTGCCATTCTATAAGGTGGAATGGATATAGGTTGCGTGCCTGACATTACATCAATCCCAAAATCAATCTCTCTGTCTGGTGGAATCCCATGGAGCTCATCTGGTAAGACATCGGGGAATTCATTCATAATTGGCACATATTCAAGGGTAGGCGCCTCAGCATTGGGGTCCGTAACCCGGACCAAATGATAAATACACCCCTTTTTGATCATCTTCGTGGCCTTAAGGTAAGAAACAAACCTACCTTTTGGCATCACATTATTCCCTTCCCACTCAACAACTGGCTCATTAGGAAATTCAAGCCTCATAATTCTAGTTCGTCAATCGATTTTGGAAAAACATGAATAAAGCCAATCCATCCCCATTATTACATCAAAATCAACTATACCCAATTCAATGAGATCGATCATGGTATCCTGACCACGTACTGTGACAACACAATCTCTATAAACCCGTAATAGACTCACCAATTGGAGTAGATACAAAGAACGGCTCATGAAGTTGTTCCGGTTCTATCCCGAATTCCATAGCAACATAAGGAGTAACATAGGACAAAAAGGATCCAAGATCAATAAGAGAATAAACATCATGAGATTGGACAGTCAATATACCTGTGACAACATCCAGAGAAGCCTATGCGCTCTGACGGCCGCTCATAGCATAGAATCGACTGGGGCCTCCTGAACTCTGAGCACCACCCCTAGCTGCACCACGCCCTGCTGGTGCTGGAGAGCCTCGAGCTGGAGGGTGTGCTGGCGATCTAGCAACTGCATGACTGGATGACTGAGTTGTGCCCCTGCCCGCACCCTGGAGGGATACACGACACTCCCTCTGAATATGTCCTCTCATCCCGCATCCATAACATACTGACAGGTCCATGTAGCAGATTCCCAAATGCATCTTCCCACTTTTGGGGCATGGGGGCCTCCGCGGCTGCTGGAATCTCCCTCCTAATCGGCCATGATAGTGGGACCCCCTAATGCCCTGACTAGGCCTAAATCGACTCCCCTGCTGCTGACCGTTCCCTGATGACAGAGCACTAGATGAAGACTTAGCATAAGACTAGGATGGACCCGGTGATCCTCCCCGAAAAGCTGATATCCCACCACTGAATGAATCCCCAGGGTTGCCCGCTGATCGGGCCCTACTACTACCTTCTTGTTCCATCTTGTTCTTTAACTATCAAACCTCTGTAGCTTGGGAAAATGCCACCATCTTTCCATAGTTCATATCAGAATTTAGAGCAGCTATGGCAGCCTCATTAATAACCAAAGGGCTAAGTCCCTGCACAAATCGACGCACTCTAGCCTCCATAGTAGGAATCATATGAACAACATACTTTGACAGGCGCGCGAACTCTATGTGATAGTCCCATACACTCTTACCAACCTGTTTAAGGGTCTCAAACTCCACAGCACGGGCTGCCTTAGTCTCGGCAGGCAAGAAGTGGTCCATGAAAGCATCTGCAAACTCACTCCACCTCGCCGGATGGCTGCCCACCTCACGGGAATCTTTCCACATCTCAAACCATGAATATGCCACCCTTTTCAGGCAATAGGCGACCAACTCTACTCCCTCCGTCTCAGTAGCACGCATAACTCGAAGAGTCTTATGCATTTCATCAATGAAATCCTGAGGGTCCGCCCCAGGATCAGTACCTGTGAACACTAGAGAATCTAATTGAAGAAACCTGTTTACCTTGGAACCAGAAGAATCCCCTTGCAGGCTAAAAGAGGAGGGTGCAACATTCGACCTTTGGGCATGAAAAGCCACTAACTGAGTCAACATCTAAAAATCTCCTCTAAGATCCCCATCAGAAATACTAGGGCCGGGAGCTGGGGTTGGAGGTGGAGTAGGAATATCGGGGGGAGGGATTGTGGCACCCCCCGCAGGTGTAGGGACTGTGTAGTCTGTTCTGGAGTAGAAGAATCAGGTAGTGTAATAGTCGGGGGATTGTCCTCACCCGCATTATCAAGTAGGGAATCAACAACGACTCCTGGGGTGGCATTGGCTTCTTGGCCAATTCTCGCTTTCTTCTTAGGTGCCATTACTGAAAGTTAGAATAATGCACGAGTTAGAGGAGGACGACCTCACATTCCGCTCTATCGCACGATATAGAACAACAAAGAAGGGTATTATTCCCAAATGTCCAAGTCTCCCCCTAATTATAGATGTGGTCGACAACACACCGATAAGAAGGGATCTACTAGACACGGTTCCGAGACATCCTAGGACACTTTAAAACCTTAGGCTCTGATACCAAGTTTGTCATGCCCCAAGCTCGAGGAGCACGACCGGTGCTCAACCAAGTGAACTCGGCCGAGCAATCCTGTTAGACACATTCTACCCGACTCACTTACGATCAAGAGAAGACATGATTTCATCAATTAGAAAATAGGCGATCATACAAGTACATTACCCAAATCAGTAGGTACCTCATTGTTAAGTTTTAAGGTGCATACACCTTACGATTTAGTGAAACAGAAATCCAAAGCACAACATAATTCATTGACCTTCCCAACACCCATATACAACACACATCAATGTCTACGGAGCCTCTAAGTAGATACAAAATAAAGTGCTACAAAAGTACCGGTAACAACGCTCCAACTATACCTCAAAATATGATAAGAAGGTGAACATGAGATACAAAAGATATAGGACCCCGAAATGATGTGGGGCTCACCAAGTCAGCTGGGAAGAGGGCGTGCCACTAGATGCAACCAACACTGTCTGCTATGGAACCACCTAAATCCATTTAAAGATGTAGCGCCCCCGGTAAAAAGGGACGTTAGTACTGTCGAATAGTACTAGTATGTAAATCTAAACACCAATCTTAATAGAACGAACAATGAAACAAAGGGGAAGCAGTCATAATGTACAATAAGAGCTTCAAACAAATACGAAAACATCAAGTAAGGATCACATAGTTTCTGATTCAATTTCCATCTTATTAGGTTGATAATCTTAGTGCCATGTGCCATAATCCACAATACCATTGTGTTCCTACACGGAGTCCGATCTCGACCCGATCGGCTCATTTGAGACATCAACCATATCCACTATTTCATTACATGGCACGAGTAGCCTCATTTATTAAGTCATCCTTGGCACTTGGCCGTATCTTACAATTCAAATATTTTTCTTTTTATACATTCAAATAACAGTACATCCACGTCAATAAGTCCTACTATATAAGGAATTGCACACATACGGGAAAAATCTTGGAAAATCTTAATCACACGAAGGCTTTTCATACAAATTAGGTTGGAAAGCTTTATTCGACTCTTGACACGAATTCTTAACCTTTCTCAACTCATATTCCTCATTTCAAACACATTCTCAAATATCATGATGACACGATAAATATTTAGAATAATTATTTAACATAAATCTTTCAACACAACACATTAAGGTAGCCAATTTTAGTATGATCAAGTTAGGAACTTACACCAAATACTCGAACACCAGGGGTTCGTTTCTAAGAAGAAGAGAGTTTAGCCATACATACCTCAACTGAGCTTCGTTAAACTGTTCCGGAATTCTTAGCAACCTCAATCCATTTTGGAAATATAACAATTTGAACAAAAATTAGGAAGATGATCGTGATTCTAGCTCATTTGAGCATTCTATCAAACACTAGGTGCACATTAAGTCTCTAAGGTCCTTTTATAGAGGATTTCATCAACCCACAACCCATCCTTCACCATTTTTGGCTCAACAATATTCCTATACCCGTTGATAACACATGCAAGCAAGATAACAACTCCAATACCCATGAACTTTCTTGATAATTGCCCATCTTTTAGTTAGAATTTGAAATTAAGGTTAGGGTGTAGAATCTTACCTCAAGGATGACGATCTAGTGTGTTTTCCTTGTTAATCTTCAAAGATTTGTGTAATAATTGAAGGATTATTTGGTGAAGATCACTTTATCACTCTAGGGCTCCTTCTCTCCCTCTAAAACATCAGGTTTCTGTTAAAAATGACCCATTGCGTGTATTTAATGAAGTTGGGTCGGGTTATAGTGATAAAAGAATGATACTCTGAAGTTCCGGACTGGGCTACAAACCTAGCCTCGCCAGGCTAAAGCCTGGTCCTAGCGTGCTACAGGCCTGGCCTCGCCAGCCTAAATCCCGTTCCTGGCGTGCTACAGGCCTGGCCTTGCTAGGCTAAAGTTCTCACGACCCCAAATCTAAACTAGTCGTGATGGCGCCTATCGTGGAACTAGGCCAGCCAAAACTACACTCAAATCGTAATAATCTTCCATTTACATCTTTATTAAACTGATAACCCATAAAGGTTTGTTTCAAAACATTTTTAAAAGAGATAAAGCTACACCGCATATTAAATACAACCCCCGAGATCCCGGAGTCACTGGTCATGATCATCTACATAAAATATAAAACTCTGAAAAATAAACTCTATAATAGTAAGCAGGAGAGAGCAGGACTGCGGACGCGTGTAGCTACCTCGCAAAAATCTCCGAGACGTCTCTAGAACAGATACACAGCTCACTCTGCCCTAACACCTGGATATGCACACAAGGTGCAGGGAGTAATGTGATGGTGCCAACTAAGTAGTAATGAAAATAAATCAGGCCTGAGCAGTAAGAAACACATAAGAATATATCATCGTTTCACAATAAGCACAACATTTCTTTCCAACAATGTATACGTTAAATCATCACGCTTAAAAGCCGATTTCAGTAAAAATCATTTGGAAATATACTTGCCAATAGTTTCAACATGACTTTCAAGAAGTTTAGTGTAAAAATGATGAAAATCATAAAAAGCCCCTCGGGAAAAACACATTTCATAAGTTCAAAGTGAAAGTGGTAAAATCATAAGTATCCCCTCGGGCCAAAACATGTATCAGAACCTGCCCCTCGGGCATACCTCACAGTCACTCATAATCAGCCCCTCGAGCATACCTCACAGTCACTCATGCCTCTCAATCACTCGTCACTCGGCACTCAGTAGGTACCTGCGCTCACTAGGGGTGTGTACAGATTCCGGAGGGGCTCCTTCAGCCCAAACGCTAATATCAAGCCACCTTGTGGCATATCATATCCTCACAATCATGCCCTCGGCCTCATTCAATCAGCAATTCTCAAAAGCCCCTCGGGCGTATCAGTAAAACGGGGTACTCGACCCAAAAATATCATTTTATATCTCAAAATAGTGTAGATAAGGTTGAGCTTCGAAATCAGTTAAACATAACATGACTGAGTGTAAATCATAAGTCAACACAGTGAGGAAATAGCAGTAAAAAGCCCCAAGGAGTCTAAACAAGTCGGCACGAGGCCCCAAACATGGCTTATAGCCCAAATATAGCAATAGTTTTACAACACAATTCAACATATGATTTAGAGTAAAAATACGCAACTCAATAGTTGCCGCGGAGAGGACCTAGTCCAATACAAAAATCCGTGCACGCCACATACTCGTCATCCGACATGTGCGCCATTCTAAAAATAGTGAGAAAATACGAAGTCCGGGGTTTCATACCCTCAGGACAAAATTTATAGCCATTACTTACCTCCACCCGGGCCAATACGAAGTCCGGGGTTTCATACCCTCAGGACAAGATTTATAGCCATTACTTACCTCCACCCAGGCCAAAATACTAATCCGCGACGCTCTTTCCCCTCGAATTGCCTCCCGATTTCTCCGAATCTAACCAAAACCAGATTAACATCATCAATATACGCTAAATGAACAAGGCTCAAATGAAAACTATCAATTTAGACACAATTCTCGAAATTGGCCAAACCCGAGCCCCGGTCCCACATCTCGAAATTCTATAAAATTTACATCGCAAGAATCCTCATCCTCCCACGATTTTATAAATACCAAGAACACCAAAATCGGACCACAATTGCCCCTTCAATTACTCAATTAAAGTCCCAATTTCTCATGCCCTAACCTCCCTAATTTTGGGTTTAAATCCAACTAATTTCTGGTTTAATTACTTAGAAAACAACATAGAATCAATTTATGAAGTCGAAAATCTTACCTCCAATTGTTTCCCTACGATTTCCTCTTCAATCCCTCTCAAAAAGCTCCAAACCCGCTCAACAATGGAGGAAAATAGACTAAAATTCACAAAAATGGCTTTTATAAAACACTGCCCAACACTAGATATTTCTTCAGTGCATTCGCGTCACTAGGGACGCGTTCGCGAAGCACTGGCTCTCCTCCCTCTATGTGATCGCATCGACCCAACCGCGTTGGCATAGAGTAACCAAACATCCCCTTGCCACACGCGCCCACACTGTGCGATCGCAAATAAACCTCATGCGACCGCACTGCTCTGGCTTCTCTCACTTCGCGATCGCGGACCATTAATGGCGATCGCATATAACAATTTCTGCTGCCTCACCAATAAACCTATGCGATCGCAGCCCCACCAGAACCAAGAAAATGCAGCTGCAACAGCAGTCCTTTTAAGGCCAAACACACTCCGTTAACCACCCGAAACACAACCGAGGCCCTCGGGACCTCAACCAAACCTACCAACACACCTCATAACATTATTCAAACTTAGTCGAGCCCTCGAAACACCAAACACATTGCAAAAACACCGAAATCACATCAAATTCAAGCCTATGAACTTTGAAATTTCTAAATTCCACCATGCCGAAACCATCCAAAACACCTCTGATTGACCTGAAAATTTGCACACATATCCAAAATAACATTACAAACTGTTCCAACTTCCCGAATTCCATTCCGACCCCCATAGCCTATTTTCCACTGCCGACCGGAAATCGCCAAAAACTAACTTTCGCCAATGCAAGCCTAATTATACACCGGACATCAAAACTTCATTCCAAACACACTCCTAAGTCCCTAATCACCTAACGAAGCTATCCGAGCCATAAAATCTATATTCCGAGGTCGTTTACTAATAAGTCAACTTCCGGTTGACTTTTCCAACTATTGAACCAAGATAAGAGATTAAATTCCTCATTTCTCTCCAAAAATCGCTCCGAACCCGAGCCAACCAATCTATCACAAAATAATGAAGCAGAAATGGGGGAAACACGGATATTACTCTCGGAATGACCGACCAGGTCGTTACATCCTCCCCCACTTAAACATACATTCGTCCTCGAACGTGCCTAGAGTTGTTCTCTAACACCATCAAACTGCCGCGTAACCTCGCCATGCACATACCCGGGGGTGATCCCACGTCACCCTATCCCATATAGGTCCAATATCACAACAAAGTTGAACTTTCGAAATCCAATCCTGACCCATAAACCTTAGAACCAAATCCCC
Organism: Nicotiana knightiana; assembly: GCA_005239525.1. Taxonomy (NCBI): domain Eukaryota; kingdom Viridiplantae; phylum Streptophyta; class Magnoliopsida; order Solanales; family Solanaceae; genus Nicotiana; species Nicotiana knightiana. The sequence goes on from ML381474.1 coordinate 9,836, forward strand.
CCTTCTGAAATAATATACAAGATCAAAATTCCACAACTATAAACTGACAAGTCTGAACATGCTGGATCAAGCCATATACGCACCCCAGATGAAATCACATAATACACCGCATGACTCAAACACCCATAGCGATAACTCCCAATCATAATAGCTGCTCAGAACAACCCAATGCCGGTATATAACCTCTTATCAAGAAATGCCTCGCTCTAACACTTTCATATACTGCCGATGATCAAAGAAACACGTAGAAACTAGAAACCATTCGTCTGATCAGTCAGATATTAAGCTCCCCTTTCCCAAACAAGAATTATAGCAGATTTCTAAGCCGACTCCCTATATTTATCCTTCCAACTATGCAGTAGTCAATTCTGACAGTATTCATTCTAGGTCCAATGACCTCTTCTCATCCAACACGACCATCCTGATGACATGACACATCAATACAATTCAGGCCACAGCCTGTGCAACCCGTGCACTCAATAGCAACATCCCAATGAATCAAATTATATAAAATATTCACACGAAGGACCATCCCTCCATTAATCAATTACCGTCACAACACCATGCTAAGAGCCCGACACTCACAAAAAAAAATCAAAACTCACGAATTTGACACCAAGGATCATACCTCCACATAACTCTGCTACAATGCGTGATACCATCCAAACACTGGGTCACATGAAATACTTCCAGCCACCTGGCTAAAAACCAATAACCATGCGCAATTCGTCATCAAGTACTCAAAGTGTGTGGCCATAACCACGAGGAAACCGGACGATACCATGCCACACGAATCAGAAAATACATAACCAATACGTCTCAGAAAATACATAACCAATTACTTACCTTACTCAAATCCCGCTATAAGGCCCAAATAAGTTCGCACCATAAGTGCATATAACTAACAATCACCACGCCTCGCAACACCGAAGGGTAACTTATACATCACTCCAGAACACGAATAAACTCAATGACAATCGAATGGTACGTTCCTCAACAAGTAGAAACTCGGAGCCAACAATTCTGACCCGGTGCAGAACACACACCCATACTGGCCTACCAATAACCCTAAATCAACTCTGGTCACTCACAACAGATAGATAACTCATCAAAAAGTTCACAATGACTGAACCATGGTACTAACATCTGACTAGCTTGCTCGCATCTTCACAGTTCACTACCACAAAATAACCTGTTTATGAGAACTCTCAGTCTCGCAGTTACGAAGCGCACCAATTACTATATCTGATCTCATCTCCACCGCTCGAATACATAGCACATCCCTAATACTCAATCTTTCCACGAGGGATACCCCTATAATTCTTTTGTGTCACCAAGCAACCTCGAATATCAGCAGTCGATCCAACAAGAGAGCGTCGCAATACCAATGAAGTGCCCTTAACTCCACACATTGCCCTTTCTGAAATGTATACCCCTGTTCAAGCCACCCAATAGTGATATCATCTACCTCCCTTCCAGAACTGAACCGTGACCTCACACATGCAAATCTCAACTCTACACAACATACCGCACACGCCACGCCATCCTATGATAAATATGTGAACTTCATGATCTCTTCCGATCCACAAACAACTACGCACCCAACTATTCAAGAACTTAACATTTGATCTCATTTAGAAGCAAAATCACTATACATCACTTGCACCTCACGCTAGTAGAAAATGTGCATCTCTATCCGTGGTAGAAACCATTAGGAACTAACTGAATCCCATTTGTACAACACCAAGCTATCAGGAATGAATCCTTCTAACTCAACCAAGCTACGCAGGCCACCAAAAATCTAAGAGCATTGCTAAGAAACACCTATAAAAACTCATTACCTCGTGAACACCCAAGAACTAACCGTATCCCTTACCATGCCGATTTGACCTGCTACCAAGCTGTCCTATTTATCCAGGTTCCTTCTGACCTACCTTCGAATTGATACTTCTTCTTGCCATAATACCGAAATTCTCAATCTAGACTCACCACACGCGACCCAAGCATAAAACCATGTCATCTAAGGCTCATAAGTCGCTGAATACTCTCTCAAATATCCCCCAAGTACCACATTCAAAATACTTACCCTGAGGAGACTTCCTGCGAATCTAAAGCCATTACCTTCACCTTCCTGATACTGATATGTAGAATCCATGATAAGGTAGAAATGCCACAAGTCTTGACACCCTCCAATGTAAATCTACACTGACCAATTAGACAGAATCGACCTGACCCGTTTGCACACTAACATACTAGGAAAGTAATCCACACACTTGAAGCAACAAGCAAATTCATGCATTGTACCCACTACACCTTTTACAATTACAACCCAATTATTCAATAGAACTCATCTACCCATAGAGTACATTACAACCTATATCGAAGAAATTTCCATTACTCGTGTCATTCCCAGACCCCACATCTGCAGGTCATAACCGATTCACCAATATACCTCGAACCAAAACCAATACAACACATAATCGTGTAATCAACTTATCATTAACAGACTCCCCCCTTTGGCTCAAAGACAACGATCAAGACAAATAATAACTCACAATCCCATAATAACACAACCCGTCTAACAACTCAAGTCATCTGCAAATCTCGCATTCACCATTGTAATAGTCATGCCAACTTCCACAAGTGATCTAAACTCAAATTACAACATATATCATTTACTGGTAGAAGGGAACTTACCACAGAACAACTTAAGGATCACACACCCCAGGACAACCCGCAGGAGATACCCCTGCCTGCTTAGCCCCAAACATGATATCTCTCTATAAACTTCCGAAGATCATAGCTATTATGCAGTCACTACACCCTTCTGCATTAAAACACAACCAATGCCTAACCTCATGACATCGAGATATGCAGCATAAGAACCTGAAGCTGATGGTGGAACCAACATTAGAGCTGAGGTCAAAGGAATCTTGAGCTTCTGGAAGCTCTACCCACACTCGTCTGACCACATGGATACCCTCACTGGACACCACGTGTCCCAAGAATGCTAGTGAACTGAGCCCAAAAATTCACACTTGGGGAACTTTACATCAAGATTCTCCTCCATCAATCTCTATGATATCGTCCTCAAATGCTGAGTATGATACCCCTGGCTACGCGTATACGCCAGGATGCCATCAATGAATATAATAACAAAGGAGTGCTAATACGGCTGAAATACACCGTTAATCAAATACATAGGCGCTACTAGAGCATTGATCAGCCCAAAAGAATTACCAAGAACTCATAACACAACAGAAGGATCTGCTTCACTCCACAACTGAACAACATAAGAGGTTTTCCCATACACTCACGACTCGAGGCCATGTGCCAACTCCATACAGAAGTCGAACACTCAATAGTTCTTGCTACATATCCGGCCCATCCCTTTTTGTCACAATCAAACAATATGATTACATTTCACCCTCAAATCATACTCACCACATAGATATCCAGTCACAAAGTCCCGCCAATAAGGACACCAACGGACATATAAGTCCCCAAATGCACGGCTCACACAATCGAATCTTAGCAGTCAAGCCACAGAATGAATCCGGCCTCAAGTCCTCCAGACTGGCCCATTACCAACATTCCAAAATCATATCTCATCCATGGAAGTCACAAGCCGTCGATGCACAACTGATACCAAGCGCTCTCGTACACGTTCGAATACATGGAAGGAACTTAAGAGTTACGCTCTTGGCTGAATATAATGGATTCGCACGACAAGAATTCAAGAATGTGAGATTTTCCTAAGGGTTCTGCAGCCTCTCGAAGATAATTACAGACGTCTTCGTACCGATCCGCAAGACTCTACTAAACTTGCTCATTACCGGTGAGTCCTATGTAACCTAGCGCTCTGATACCAACTTGTCACGACCCCAAATCTAAACCAGTTGTGATGGCGCCTATCGTGGAACTAGGCCAGCCAAAACTACACTCAAATCGTAATAATCTTCCATTTACATCTTTACTAAACTGATAACCCATAAAGGTTTCTTTTAAAATATTTTTAAAAGAGATAAAGCTACACCGCATATTAAATACAATCCCCGAGATCCCGGAGTCACTGGTCATGAGCATCTACATAAAATATACAACTCTGAAAAATAAACTCTATAATAGTAAGCAGGAGAGATCAGGACTGTAGACGCGTGTAGCTACCTCGCAAAAATCTCCGAGAAGTCTCTGGAACAGATACACAGCTCACTCTGCCCTAACACCTGGATATGCACACAAGGTGCAGAGAGTTATGTGAGTACGCCAACTTAGTAGTAATGAAAATAAATCAGGTCTGAGTAGTAAGAAACACATAAAAACAAATCATCATTTCACAATAAGAACTACCTTTCTTTCCAACAATGTATACGTTAAATCATCACGCTTAAAAGCCGATTTCAGTAAAAATCATTTGGAAATATACTTGCCAATAGTTTCAACATAACTTTCAAGAAGTTTAGTGTAAAAATGATGAAAATCATAAAAAGACCCTCGGGCAAAACATATTTCATAAGTTCAGAGTGAAAGTGTTAAAATCATAAGTAGCCCCTCGGGCAAAAACATGTATCAGAACCTGTCCCTCGGGCATACCTCACAGTCACTTATGCCTCCCAATCACTCGGCACTCGACACTTAGTAGGTACATGCGCTCACTGGGGGTGTGTATAGACTCTGGAGGGGCTCCTTCAGCCTAAGAGCTAATATCAAGACACCTCGTGGCATATCATATCCTCACAATCAGGCCCTCGTCCTCACTCAGTCAGGAACTCTCAAAAGCCCCTCGGGCATATCAGTAAAACGGGGTACTTGACCCAAAAACATCATTTTATATCTCAAAATAGTGTAAATAAGGCTGAGTTTCGAAATCAGTTAAACATAACATGACTGAGTGTAAATCATAAGTCAACACAATGAAGAAATAGTAGTAAAATCCCCCAAGGGGTCTAACCAAGTAGGCACGAGGCCCCAAACATGGCTTATAGACCAAATATAGCAATAGTTTTACAACATAATTTAACATATGATTTAGAGTAAGAATACGCAACTCAATAGTTGCCGCGGAGAGGACCAAGTCCAATCCAAAAATCCGTACACGCCACATACTTGTCATCCGACATGTGCACCATTCTAAAATAGTGAGAAAATACGAAGTCCGAGATTTCATACCCTCAGGACAAGATTTATAAACATTACTTACCTCCACCCGAGCCAAAATACTAATATGTGACGCTCTTGCCCCTCAAATTGGCTCTCGATTAATCCGAATCTAACCAAAACCAGATTAACATCATCAATATACGCTAAATGAACAAGGCTCAAACGAAAACTACCAATTTAGACACAATTCTCGAAATTGGCCAAACCCGATCCCCGGGACCACGTCTCGGAATTCTATAAAATTACATCACAAGAATACTCATTCTACCACGATTCTATACATACCAATAACATTAAAATTGGACCACAATTGCCCCTTCAATTACTCAATTAAAGTCCCAATTTCTCATGCCCTAACCTCCCCAATTTTGGGTTTAAATCCAACTAATTTCCGGTTTAATTACTTAGAAAATAACATAGAATCGAGTTATGAAGTCAAAAATATTACCTCACTGGATCTCCTCTCTCTGTGTGATCGCATCCACCCAACCGTGTTTGCATAGAGTAACCAAACACCCATCTTCCACACGCGCCCACACTGTGCGATCGCAAATAAACCTCAAGCAATCGCACTGCTCTAGCTTCTCCCACTTCGCGATCGCGGACCATTAATGGCGATCGCATATAACAATTTCTGCTGCCTCACCAATAAACCTATGCGATCGCAGCCCCACTATTGCGATCGTATATAAGGAAACCAGAACCAAGAAAATGCAGCTGCAACAACAGTCCTTTTAAGGCCAAACACACTCCGTTAACCACCCAAAACACACCTGAGGCCCTCAGGACTTCAACCAAACCTACCAACACACCTCATAACATCATTCAAACTTAGTCGAGCCCTCGAAACACCAAAAACAACGCAAAAACACCAAAATCACATCAAATTCAAGCCTATGAGCTTTGAAAATTTTAAATTACACCAACGATGCCGAAACCATCCAAAACGCCTCCGATTGACCTAAAAATTTGCAAACATATCCAAAATGACATTACGAACTTGTTCCAACTTCTGAAATTCCATTCCAGCCTCGATAGCCTATTTTTCACTGCTGACCGAAAATTGCCAAAAACTAACTTTCGCCAATGCAAGCCTAATTCTACACCAGACATCAAAACTTTATTCTGAACACACCCCTAAGTCCCAAATCACCTAACAAAGCTATCCGAGCCATACAATCTACATTTCGAGGTTGTTTACCAATAAGTCAACTTCCGGTTGACTTTTCCAACTATTGAACCAAGATAAGAGACTAACTGCATCATTTCTCTCCAAAAATTGCTCCGAACCCGAGCCAACCAATCTATCACAACATAATGAAGGAGAAACAGGGGAAACGGGGCTATTACTTTCGGAACGACCGACCAGGTCGTTACAAAATCCTGGTCTTAGCGTGCTACAGGCCTGGCCTCGCCAGGTTGAAAATTTTCAACTCCCCAATGCACTGTTCAACCCAAAAACTCTGAAAACACAATATATTAGCCTACCTTGGCACCACAACACTTTAAATTAATTTGTGAAATTTTTCCAGGGCCTTACACACATGACGGCCTTGAGATAAATGATTCATTTCCCGACGAGCAACTCATAGCCGCAAAGGGCGAAGAAAAAAAAAAGAAATATTTTTGTCAAAAAAAAAAAAAGAAACATGCGGTTTTGTTTCATATCTAAGAGCCCTTTCTTAAAGAATGATTTATCTTCAAACCAAAGGAAGAATCTCAAATAGAATTTCCTTGACTATTATTGGGATGAGCCGTATTTCTGCCGGATTTTTACCGATGGTGTAATTCGACGATGTGTGCCGGAGGAGGAACAAGTGGAAATTCTTGAGGCTTTCCAATCTTCACCATATGATGTTCACCATGGTGGAGATAGAACGGCAACAAAAGTGTTGAGTTGCGGATTCTATTGTCCTACTCTTTACTAGGACGCTAGCGATCTCGTCAAGCGTTGTGATGAATGTCATAGGGCCGGTGGTATTTCTAAGAAACATGAGATGCCCCTCACCAACATCTTGGAGATTGAAATTTTTGATGTGTGGGGTATTGATTTCACGGGTCCGTTCATGAGCTCTTGTGGGAACACTTACATATTGGTAGCTGTGGATTATGTGTCAAAGTGGGTTGAAGTCGTGGCTTTACCCAACAATGAAGCTCTAAGTGTGGTGGCATTTTTGAAAAATAACATCTTCACGAGATTTGGTACTCCAAAGGCCATTATTAGTGATGGGGGATCGTAGTTTTGCAACAAAGATTTTGATACCTTACTCACAAAGTATGGTGTTACTCACAAGGTGTCGACCCCCTATCATCCTCAAGCAAGTGGGCAAGTTAAAGTATCCATTCGAGAGATCAAGAGTATTTTGTCAAAGACCGTGAATGCCAACCAGACAGATTGGTTGAAGAAACTTGACGATGCTCTTTAGGCTTATAGGATGGCTTACAAAACACCGATTGGTATGTCTCTGTATCGGTTAGTGTTTGGAAAATCTTGTCACCTACCTGTGAAACTTGAGCACAAGGCTATGTGGGCATTGAAGAAGCTTAATCTTGAGTGGGATATCGCCACCAACTTAAGGGTGGAACAATTGAATGAGCTTGATGAATCCTGGTACCATAAATATTCAAGTTCATCCTTATACAAGGACAAGATGAAGTATCTCCATGAAAAGTACATCTGGGATAAGGAGTTCAAAGAAGGTGATCTTGTGCTATTGTTCAATTCTCGATTGTGGATGTTTTCGGGAAAGTTGAAGTCCAGGTGGAGTGGTCCATTTGAGGTTGTGCATGTGACACCCTTTGGTGCATTAGACTTGAAGAACAAAAATGATGAAGTGTTTCGAGTCAATGATCACCAGGTGAAATATTATCTTGGAAAAGTTGATGATGGCCACGTTGTGGCGTTGATTCATTTCAAGTGATTGATGGTAACCAGCGTCGTGCTGCGACGTTAAATCAGGTGCTTCTTGGGAGGCAACCCATGTTTCTTTTCACTTTTTCAATTTCTTCCTTTTTAGATAGATTTTGTATTGAACTGACTGATTTTAAAGTGAATTGAAGGAATGAGTGTGCATTGCAGGAACTGTGATTGAAAAATTGGCCAACTGTTGCAAAAATATGGACCGCACAATAATGATTTCAACTGCGTCTGTGGCCGCACAATTCTTTGTGCTGCCGCACAACTGGAGACCCAAATATATGAACTCTCTGAAGTTTAGATTTGCAGAGAATAGGTCAATATGCGGTCGCACACAAAAATGTGTGGACCGCACAAATTCTGCGGCCGCACTCACTTTTGTGCGGACCGCAGAATCTCAGCCATGGTCCAGGTAAAGAGTGTGCAAAATTGTGCGGCTGCACTCAGCTCTCTTTTTGACCGACTCAGTCAACCTATAAATAGGGTCTCTGAGTGCTATTCACAACTTTACACACTCTGAGATCTTGAACCCTAAGCAAACATTGTGCATCACAAAATTGTTCACATTCCATAATCAATTCATCAAGTCAAGATTCTCACTTGCATTCCTTATCACTGGTATGTTCAATCCATGTTAGATGTTTTTTCTTGTTTCTTGATGTTTGTTCTTGATTAGCTTAGTTGTTTGTAGGCCTAAAATTGTCAAATGTTCTTCCTATGTGCTAAAAACCATGTGGGTAATTTCATGTATGTTCATTGTGGACTGAGTAGGCCATTGATCATGTTTATTTGCAAATACAATGTCTAATTTGTGAAAAAATGCAAGAAAATAAAGTAACTGATGTATGTGTTCAAATTGTATGGCCGCACACAACATTGTGTGGTCCGTAGAACTGTTGATTAGGGCAAAATTGTGCTTGAAAAGTGCAGACCGCACTCAAAATTATGCGGTCCGCAGAAAAACGTGTGCGACCGCATAATGGAATTTCATAGAACCAGTGTCTCAACTTGGAATTGTGTGCCCGCACTCAAAATTATGCGGTCCGCACTTCAAGGTGTGCGACCGCATGTTAAAATTGTGCGGTCCGCACATGACAGTCTGCGGCCGCACTCAAAATTGTGCGGTATGCACTGTCTCTTCTGTCAACTATTGTCATGCAACTGTACTGCAATTGTTTTAACTGTTTTGAACTCCAACTCACTTATGTACCTTGTATTTCAGACAATGTTTAGATCACGTGGTAGAGGCGACATATCCAAAGGGAGAGGTGAATCCTCCCGAGGTAGAGGAAAAGGCACTCACCCACTGGGAGTGCAATCTAAGCCAATTGCCAAAAAGCCGACCACCGGCAGAGGAAGGGCCACAGAGCCCTTAGAATCCATTTCCTATAGCCCATCTAGGGTAGCCTCCGAGGGTCATTCAATGAAGGTATAGCCTGATGCCCAGACCCAACCACCTCAACCTACTGGGAGATATCAATTGTGCAATGAACCTTCCACTACAGCTAGTTCTTTTGAGGGTGCTGATGCCGGTGGCCAGTGTTCTGAGCTCTCCTCTACACCTACTCCTCCAGCACCAGTGGAAATTCATGATGATGATGATGATGTCCCAGACGATAGTAGAGGAGGGGATACTCGAGTGGGCAGCCTAGAGAGGTAAAAGGAGAAATAAATGTGGGAGGATCGGTTTGTGAGTTTGACGGCCTTCACACCGTTCAAAGAGTGGTGGCCCAGAGATCGCTCACACTGGAGCAATAGTTCTTAATTAAGGATTTGGATATTCACAATCCAAATGTCCTTAGACAGTTCCGGGAGAGAAAGAGGTGGAGGTGGTTCACCCAAAGTTTCATCGATGCAAATGAGCACTTGGTTCGGGAGTTCTATGCCAATGTAGCTCACATAAAGAAGGGAACCAAGATAACAAAGGTGAGTAATCGGAAAGTCATATTCGACTCCTGCTCTTTGAACACTTACGTGGGCTTTGAAGAGGTAGAGACAATTCAGTACCTATAGAAGTTGGTTATGGATGATGCAGCTCGCCCTTGGCTAGCTGAGATTTTGGATGCTCGAGGACCAACACCATCATGGATTACAGCAGGGGTTCCTATCCTCCGGGCCACCCTAAATTTTGAAGCTAAAGGGTGGCAGACTTTCGTGTGCAGCCGTATTGATCCAAGTCTGAATGAAAACAATCTCCCACTTCCCTGAGAAGTTATGGTGGCTTCTATTATGGCTGGATACCCAATCAATCTGGGTGCCATCATGTCAACCAACATCACACTAGCTGTCCGAAAAGGTGAAAGATCCTACCCTTATCCAAACACCCTCACTGAGTATTTCAACAATGAAAAGGTGGTGCCGAGTCCATGTGATACAAAATTAAGGGCCAAGAACCCCTTCTCATGGTACCACCTGCAGGGTGCTGACAACCCAAAGTTCAACGGTAAAGCCACTACCATGTTGGCTAGTCTGACGAGCCATCGGTGGTGGGTTCAGAGTCTGCTACTGATCCATCTACAGTTCCTATGCCTTCCACAGCAGCCGAGCCTTCCACCAAGACAACTGAAATTCCACCACCTTCATCTTCTAGACTATCAGCTTCAGTGCCAGTGCCAGCCTCATCCATTTATCGACTCACTGCGCTGTGAGTCTCCCAGACATTGGCGAGCCTCGACAACTGGATGCAGATAGTCACTTCTAAGTTGTCTGACATATCCAGTACTGTTGCAGCACAGTCCTCTACTCCAGTAGTGCCACAGGTCCCTCCGTCAGTGGAGGAAACATTGAAGAAGATTCTGGACAACCAGAAGACTATTATGGAAACACTGGTGGCTCAGGGGAAGCAATTGAGGAGTTGACTAAGCAGGTGAAGAAGATAAGGAAATTCCAGGCTTCAAAGAAATCAGTGGGGAGTTTGAGAAAGGAGGTGACGAATATAGCAGCACCGGGTAATTTTCCATTTGACCTACTGATAGAGACAGATCCATCAGTACCAGCATACCCAACAACACCATCAGCAGAGGCACCAGCTGGCTAGTCTGACGAGCCAGATCTTATTGCCCTCACTTCTGAGGAGATGCTTTAGATGCTCACCAACCCTATTGTCCCTCAACCAGGTGATGATGAGATACATTTGGAGGAGACCGATGGTGGTGATGCTGCTAGTCACCCTGAGACCACATAAGGAGTTTTCTCTACTCTATACCCTCACTTGTTTTTATTTTGCTAAGCATCAAGGACAATGCTTGTTCTTATTTAGGGGGGGGGGGGTCTATTTTGGTTTATTTTGGATGAATTTGATGGCATTTGATGAAGTTTGTCCTGTAATAACTTTAATACTCTTTTTCTTTTATCTTTATTTTCTCCCTCATTACATATATATTCATATATTCTATGCCCCTCGGTTTGTATATTCATTTGCCTTGATTTCAATAGTTTATTTCATAGCTTCTTTATCTTGTTTTCTTAATAGTATAGCTTCTTAGTACCTTATTAGCTTCTTTTTGATTTGTTAGCTTCTTTTTACGTTTAAGTGAACAATAATCCCTTGTTTTTCATTATGTCATGGTTCTTTCCAAAGGTGGGTTTTGTGTGAACCGGGTGGCTCTTCCAAACGATGGATGGCGTGACAAACTTCTTAAGGGATCGAGTTCGTTCTTGATGTTTAGGTAGAAACAATAGTATAAATGAATAAATAAGGGTCGAGTATGCTTCACTTGGTACCAACATACTTAACTAAACGCTTATGGTCAAATATAATTTTTTGGGAAAAAATCGCTCTAGTTAGTGACCTTGTGACTCTTGTGTTGACTTAGGCAATCATCGGGTGGTTTAGTTGAACTATTAGCGAGTTTCAATCTTGAATTTTTTGGGCCCTCGACTCTAGTCGCTTTAACAATCCGGTTGTGTGAGAAGTGAGGTATTTTGTTACAAGTCCAAGTACCCGTGCGAATGGTCTAAAACTTGGCCCGAATGTGTTTCTAGGCAAAATTCTAAGTTAGCTTGGCTTGAGAAGTGATTGCAGGCTCTCCTTCACCTATTTTGAAAACTTCCATGGTCCACCAATGATATCATCCTTAGTCAACCCTTTTGATTCTAAAGCCTCTTTTATTCGATTAACCACACTACAAGCCTTTACCCGTTTTATAGTGACCCTCTCTTGGCACCCGAGCTTTCTTTAGCACTCATGAGAAACAAATGGTGAAATCATAAGTTTGGGGGAGAGACTAGGAGTTTAAAGATAGTATCAATGCACAAAAAGAGAAGAGAAATGAAGAAGAGGAAAGGCAAAGAAAAATAAAGAAAGAACAAGATAAAAACACAAAAAGAAAGTGAATAATGTGAAAGGGTTGAAAAGATTCAAAAGGAAACAAAAGTGCAAAGCATGGAGAAAACAAAGAAGGAAAATATTAATAGCATGACAAAGAAAGAGTGATGTCAAGTCTCTCTAATTTTCCTAAGGAAAAAGAAAATGACTCAAAGAGTCGGCAAAATATGAGCAAAAAAGAGAAAATGAAGTGCTAAAGGAAAGATGAACCAATTCCATTCCAATATTTCCCTCCTTAGTCCAAAAGCCTTCATTAAATTCCGAAAAAGCCCTACGTGATTTCAAGCCAGGTAAACTTACGTTGGTGGTGATCTACGTGAGGGGCAAGTATATGGTACTTAAAGCCGGGCTTGTGACATTCTTTTGAGAGTGATGAGCGAACCTTTCTCAAATCATTGCATTGAGTGCTACATTATTGAGTGAGATGAGCTTCCGGAGAGTATATGAGGAGGAGTTTGAGATCCACAGTGACCTACATGAAAGTACGAACTTCCGTGATGAAAAAAGTCAACTCGTGATGCTCAAGCATCACATTAGAGCTATTTGTACTTTAACATTCAAATCATAGGCTTGTTAATAATTCATGAGTGTGTGGGTAATTGTTGGTCCCAATTGATGTGTGTTTGATTCAACTTAGACTAGCTGAAATAGTCTTTTTCTAGTGGAGGTGGGAATTGCCTTAATTTCTTGAGGACAAGCAAAAGCTTAAGTTTGGGGCAGTTGGTAAGTAAGTATTTTGACTGCTTATTTCTCTCTTTTACTTACGTTTTAGCTAAAAAATGCTTAAAGGTATTCCTGAGAACTAATGAAATGTGCTTTCTTGCAGGAATATTGGGAAACGAGCCAAAAAAATGAAAATCAACTCAAAAATGAGTAAAATTGGACAAGGATCAAAACAAGACAAAAAGGACCAAAGTGTGGACCGCACATATTGTGTTCGGCCGCAAACTCTGAAGAGCCACTGACAAATTTTCTTCACAAAGTGCGGACCGCATAAGTTGTACGGTCGCAGAAGAAAGGAATCAGAGAGTTGTGTTTTGGGGGCCTGAAGATGTGCGGACCACACTATTATTGTGTGGCCGCAGGATGCCAAAGTGCGGCCGCACTCATAAATATGTGGTCTGCACAATTAGAGGAAGTGCGGTCGTACCCCAGATTTATGCGGCCGCAGAAAGCCATCATGTCAAGACAGTCTCAAAATGCGTATCGCACACAGAATTGTGCAGCCGCACAACCTCAGCAGGGACAATTTTTTCTGATAATTTTAGTTGGGTATAAATAGATCTTTTTGTTATGTTTAGGTTAAGTTTGGTGCACCTGAGAATAGATAGCCGTTTTTCTTTACTGTATTGGGTAACTTTGTACTAGTTTAACATCTAAACATTAGATGTTCTTTCCTTAATTATCTATTATGAATTTTATCTTAGTTTCTTCTTTAATTTCTTCATTTTTCATGAGTATCTAAACCCTTAGCTAGGGTTGTGATCCAACCCTAGTATGGGTACTTAATGGGTGATTGATTTAGAGATTATTTATGATTGGGTATATGATATTTAATTTAGTTCTTGCTTGAATTTGAGAATTGATGGTTGCAAACATTGATTCATGCCTAATTGAGTTAGTCTCTACTTGAGAAAGAGAGAATAAGTCTACGAAAACTTAGCTAACAAGGAATTAGGGTGCACTCAAGAAATTGATAGCCCAATTAAAGGGTCGAACCTAGATATAGTAAGACCGGACTTGAGCATTTATCACTTGCTTCATGAAATACCCATTTGGACTTGAGAAATCCAAATTGGGAAAAATCACTAAAACTACCGAGAGGCATAAAGTGAGTAATCGCGTGTGATTGCTCTATTGTATCCCAATCAACCAAACATGCCCTAAAGCTCTCAATCCGTTAGGTAACCATCTAGGCGGAAGTTACAACCCTAGATCTTTTATAACCTGAAAAATAACAAAACTAAAAACATTGTCTCTTAGCTTTACAATTCAAGCATTAGCATATAATTTAGAAATATAAATGAAACAACTGAATATGTGGAAGTGCAATCTTGGACACACTATACACTTACACTAGGTATATACCTAATCCCACATCAAGCTCTCTGTGGAATCGACCCCGACTCGCGTTGGGTATTTTTTATTACATCGACCGCCTCACAATCCCAATTAGTGGTGTGAGTTTGGGCGACATCAGAAAACATGTATTCTAGTCTTTTTATGTGTGTTTCTACGCCATGATGAAGGGCTAGATGGAAGGTTGTAGAAGAATTATTGGTCTAGATGGTTGTTTCTTAAAAGGAATGTGCAGGGGACAACTGCTTATAGTTATGTCTAAGGATGGAAATACTCAGATGTTTCTAATTTCTTGGGCCATTGTAGAGTGTGAGAACACTTTCACATGGAGTTGGTTTATCAAGTGTTTGATTGATGACTTGATACTGCAGGAAGGTAGAGATCTCACCATTATGTCTGACATGAAAAGGTAACATCTATTGTGTTTGATAATTTTTGTTATACAACTAAGGCATTTTATGACTAATGTAACTAATGTATTTTCTGACTTGTGCTTGATATGCAGGGCACACTTAAGGCAGTCAATGACTTATTTCCTGACATTTAACATATGCGGTGTGCTAGGCACATTTTAGCAAACTTGTCAAAGAGTTGGAGAGGGTTGGAAAGAAGAAAATGCTTTTGAAGGTATGCAAGAACATCATGTGTTGCTGAATTGAACATCCAAATAGATAACCTTAACAAGCTTGGTAATGGGGTTTGTGAGAGTCTGTTCACTTATAATTAGGAAACCTGGGTAAGTGCATAATTCAACTGTGATATTAAATGTGATGTAATTGATACCCATTTGTGTGAAACCTTTAATGCATGGATACTAGCTGAGAGACATAAGACAATTATCACAATGTTGGAAGAAATAAGAGAGAAAATTATGGAGAGGGTAGGGAAGTTGAGGGAGGCAAACAAATAGATATGTGATATATCTCCTATTACTATGAGAGTGTTTCAATATAAAATGGCTCATTCCATGAAGTGTACCATCAGGTGGAATGGTGAGGTTGGCTCTGAGACTGAGGATGGCTCATATAAGCATTGTGTGAATATGCAAAAATCAGACATGCAATTCTAGGTCATAGATGCTGAAGGGTATCCTTTGTGCTCATGCAATTGTTGCAATGCACTTCAAAGACATTGAGCCCCTTTATTATATATCCCATTTGTACCATAAGTCTACTTACCTGAAAGTATACCAACTTTATCTAGTCAGTGTGTAGCATGATAATGCGGCCAACATATACTAATCCCCCCATTGAGCCTCCACCAATTAAAAAGATGCCTGGCAGGCCCAAGAAGAAGATGAGAAGAGAAGAAACAGAACATCTTAAATCCGGCAAGTTATCAAGGAGGGGTATGGAAATTATCTGCTCAAATTGTGGTTGTTATGGACACAACAAGAGAGGATGCTCCAAGGATCCAAGACATGCAGGTTCTACTCCTGCAAATGCTTCTTTCACAAGAGGGAGAGCTCAGAATATTTCTACTCCTGTTGCAGGTTCTACTCATGTACAACCTACACATGTTGCACATAATTCTAACGCTAGAGGCAGAGGCATGAAAAAATGTTCCAGCTACTGGTTATGGTAGGGGAACAGGGGCTGGAAGAGGTAGGGGCAGCTTTGGGATTGGTCTATTCCAAGATGACTCACGGTTTAAGTCGTTTTCCGTAAGTATTGCACAATATAAACTTATGTACTTTGTTGTAATTATTTTTAATCAAGTCCTTTTTTTGGCAGTCTGTGGTGGTATCAAAGAGTGGTTATAATTGGTCAAAAGAGGTCTTCTAGAGTGTGCTTACAAACCAATCAAAGGAGTCAAGTGGAAGGGAAAATCAGTCATTACAACAAGGCAACTCCAGAGAGTTGTTGCATCCCATTAATCCACGCCCAATCCACACTCAATAGTGAGTGAAAAGCGATCATTGATATTATAGTACCCAACAAGAGTCGAGGTCGAATTCTATATGGAGTTTGTAAGGGGTGTTAGGGTAGAAACTTAATGAGAGTACGTGAAACTAGGGGTGTGCATTCGAATCGGTTTATCGATTAATCGAATCGATTATTTGTTATCGATATCGATTTATCGATTTATCGATTTCGATTTCGATTTTGTCCACTTCGCTTATCGATTTATCGATAAATCGATAAGAATTTTTGTTTTTTTTGTTTTTTTTTACCCGTGGTTTTCTTTACCCTAACTTATTATTTCCATTTTCCTCTACCCTTATTATTTTCTAATTTTCCCTACCCTATTATTTTCTTTCCTCTTCACGACTTCACGCTGCTTCTGCCTCAAGATTTTCCCCTACGGCCCTACCCTCCTGCCCCTTTAGAGCTGAACTGCTGAAACCTTAAATTTTCTTCACTCAAAATTCCTCCTTTCTCGGTTTCTTCCACAGATCTGGTAATTCTCTATCTCCAAATGGGTTCTCTCAGTAAGTTGATTGTAATTTGGTAGAAGTTCTTTTGGTCAGTTAGGTAAGGAGCTGAAGAATAATTAGTCTGCCTGAATTAAATCAATTAATCGTAGTATCATTTGGTATGATATAGTAATGATTAGCCGTCTATCTCTATTAGCTATCCACTATTTATACATGTTTTACACATTGTATACATATATTAAGTAAGGGTACTAAACATGACAACATCGCTTAGAGCTAGCAAATTTTCTTATTGGTGGAATCCCGCAAATTTTCTTATTGGTGTAATCGATAACTGAATCGATAAGCCCCAAAAATCGATAAACCGAAATCGAAAAAATCGAAACCTTATTGAAACAATAACGATAAGCATATGTACAAATCGATAATCGATAAGTAATTATCGATAAGGGTCAAAATCGAATCGATAAATCGAATGCACACCCCTACGTGAAACAACTCAATTTTTCTTCCAATAAAGGTGTTTATTTTCCAATTCCAAAGTTAACACTAACAAATTTAAACTAAATAGAAGAAACTAAAATGCGAATAATTGTTTTTGATGTTTTTAATCAAATGGAAAAAAGCCTAGGGATGTAACCTTCTCCTAGGTGCTAACGTAATGGGTAAATCACATTATTGCTTGTTTTGTTGATTAGGGTGTATTATAACTCTCACCTGCAGTTGCACTTTTTCATCTGCGGCTGCAGTTTGGCAAGGTTCACACTTGGTCGTTTTGCACATTCTCTGAACTTTTGAAATATTGTCAGTGCGGCCAACATTTACGGCCCCACAATTCAATGTGCAGACTGCGCTTCTTCAAAATCCGTTGAAGCTTCAGGTGCTTATTCTACGGCTGCACATGCATTTCTGTGGAACACACTTTCTTCTGTGGTCGTAGAATTACTTCTGCAGACCGCACTTTGGCTTGCTTTGCTCCTTCTTGCCTTTTTGAGATGGATTACTCCTTTTTGAGTTAGATTTCTTTGTTAACTCTAGTCCTCCAACATGCCTGCAATTTGCACAATTTCATTAGTTTTGGGAACAAGAATCAACACTTTCGGACTAATATTAAAGTAAGAAAGTACTAATAAGTGGTTAAAATCCACGCTTATCACCCATTACAACCTTAGTCAAGCAAGTTTATCCTCTTAGCCGACAAAGAACAAGGCTAATCAACATGTTTGTTTCTTTATGTGGTGCTAAGTTTATTTTGATGTCTAGTGTAATTTTTGAACAATAGAACTACAACCAAACTATTAAGGTTGCTATGGACAGTTATTAATGTTATGCTTAATGTTGCTGAAGACAAAGATCTAGTATTTAATATTGTTGAAGAAAAAACAACTCTTATGTATTCATTTTGATGTACTTTCTTAAGTGTCTGATGGTATTTCCAGGTGGTAGTCTTTAATGAACACCTTTCTTTTTGAAATGGAAGCAATTTGTGATTATTCTTTATATAGTATTTTCTTGAAGGCATTTATATAACTTTTATATGCCATGGACTGTAGCAGTTTCAAATAGCTTGATGATATAGATTGATCACCAGGTGATAGTCTTTAATGAACGATAATAATTTATATAACTTGATGACTTGTGCTTTTATATTGCAAATCTTACTTCAAAATAGAACATGATGATGGAAGACTTAGACTTTCTTTGTTGAATGATGGTATTACAAGCTTTGAGTATGCTTAAATAATGAAAATAATCAAAAATAGCAAAAAAGACCAATTCCAAGGGAAAATGGAAGAAAAGTTGAAGTTTGAGTTGAAGATTCTACGTAGGCTACGTGGAGGAAGAACCTGAAAAGTGAAACTTCAAGGACATTCTTTTTTGCCTATGCAAGTTGCGTAGGCTACACAGATATCCTATGGAGAAAAAAAAATGAAATGTTTAAACTTGCATAGGCTACGCAATTAGCCTACGCCCATGCATCTAGCCTAAAGCTGAGAGCCATTTTGGGTGGCCATTCCTGAATGCTACTGTAATACTTAGCAAAAAAGCTTATGTTTGGAGCTTAATACAACTTGATAGATGAGTTCCATTATCAAATTACCATACTATGATCGTATAATGAACACCTTAGTAAAATTTTAGAAATAACCAAAACATAACATCTACACAAACGAACTCACAACCATTACCAACAACATCAACAAAAGGTATGGCAGAATAAACTTTTTTCATTAACACAAAGTATTACACTTCAATAAGCATCAAAAGAATTACACTTGCAACAAGGGTCAAAAGAGCCTAACTACTAAGTTAGATGGTTCATAGACCATTTTACAAGTTTTTACATTGTGTAACAGTCTTTGGTGTCAAACATAATCACCTTGAATACAATTACGACTAACACAAAAATTATCACTCGCCTCCAATTTCTTTAATTTCTACTTTCCTTCATGAATGCATCAAACGTCTTTTTCTTTTTAAGCGTCCCCAAGATAACACCTTTTAAGTTATCCGGAGTAGGGGATCAAACCATACAAAACATTTACACCCCGTATCACGATCCTTTTGGAAATAAGAAGACTTCAGTGTTAAGAACTCATAAAAATTAATTGAACCAGATTTTTAATACTAAGCTTACGTCATAGAATCTAAATCCATAAAAATGACGGCCGGGAATATTGATGCTCCATGAAATTACAAGCACAATTTCTTCACCAGAACAACAAATATGCTTAAAATTACATGTAGACAACAACCCTAAGATTTTTAATTTTAGGCAAAAAATCAAAGAAAGGGTTCAAGATTAAACACTCTAATTTAAAGATGAATTATACAAGATAAAGAAGATTGAAGAAGAGGAAGAAGAAAAAGAAAAAGCTTTGAAGCTAATGGATGAGAAGATAAAAATAGAGGGCTGCAATATGGTTTACACACGGGTTGAGTCTTGAAGACCCATTTTAATGTAAGGGCCAAAAGAGCTGTTAAGATCAATTCAGGACCGCTGATATTTGTTAGCTACTTTTTAATAAAGACTTTCACGCGCTCTTGTGTTCGTGTTTTACACGTACAAAGTCCTAGTCAATTTTGGGGGTCTTAGACACACTTGTAAAATGTTGGATGTGTAAAAGTTTACCCGAGTTTATTAGGTGTGTAATAGGAATTTGCTTACAAGGTTGGGGTAAACTTTGTATTTTGTCAGTTCATATCTTTGACATCCTCATGGCAGAGGTGGGTTCAAACTAAATATCGATGAAGCCTATAGAGAAAAAAAGAACTCCAATATCAAATTGATGGCGTCATAAAAATGACAAAGAAAGGTTTAAACTGAACATTGATGGATCTTGTACAATGAAAAAACTTCATTGTAAAATTAATGGCATCATAAAATATGACAAGCAAGATTGGCTTGTGAGCTTGTGCCCGAGAATATGACCTAGAGCCCTTTTGGATTAGCTAATTGTAAATAGCTGAAAACCATGAAGGGTTGAAAAATATTTTGAAGTGCCTAATTTGACTTTTTAAATAAGAATTTATGTATTTGGATAGACGTATTAAAACTGATAATAAGCAATTGATATGTTTGCGAGAAAAGTGCTAATAAGTTTTTCTTTTGTGAAAAATACTAAAATAACCTTAAAACATCACAAAAGATTTTAAATAAAAAAGTTTATGTGATGACCCAAAGGATCATTTCACGAATTTAGACTCCATTCTAGGCTTATTAACCTTAAAAAAACTAATTTTAATTACCTCAAGTTGCATGCGCAGTCCGGGCGTGAATCCGAAAAGCTTTTATGTGAAAATATGAGAAATAGAAATTTCTGGAGTTAAAATTTGGTTTTAGTTGACTTTGGTCAATATTTTGAGTAAGCGGACCCGCATCTGCGTTCTGACGATCCTGGGAGGTCCACAATAAAATATTAAACTTCGGCGTATGCCCGGAATTGAATTCTGAGGTCCTTAGCCTTAGAAAATAATTTTTGAAAACAATTGTTGTGTTGGTTTTTACAGGAAATAAAGAAATGAAATATTGTTTGAAAATGTTGATATCGGGCCGTATTTTGGTTCAAGAGCCCGGAACAAGTTTGTTGTGATATTTAAGTCTTATTTGTGAAGTATGTTAAGAATCGGAGTTGAATTCACATGATTTAGAGGTCCGGTTGAAAAGTTAGAAATTTGAGTGTTCTTGAGAAAATCTTGAGTTTTGAGGTTAAATTTGTAGTTTTTGATGTTATTTTTATGATTTGATCGCACGAGCAAGTCCGTATGATATTTTTAGACTTGCGTGCATGTTTGGTTTGGAGACCCGAGGGTTCGAGTGAGTTTCGGGTAGGCTAAGGAGTGTTTAGACTTAGAGAAATTTCACTTAGCTGATATCTGGTGTTCGCAAGCCTCTGATCTCGCAATTGCAAGATCAGGCTTCGCAAATGTGAAGTCCTGGGCCAGCCTATGATCTCGCAAATGCGAGATTTTGGTCGCAAATCCGGAATCCCTCGAAAGTCAATTTCATCGCATTTGCGATGGTTGCTGGAATTTGAAGGGTTCGCAATTGCGAACCCCTGATCGCAAATGCGAGATCCGCAACCTGTTAAAATAAATTTTACACGGGATTTTCACCTCTTTTTAAATTCTCTCAAATCCTAAACCTCCATAGGCGATTTTCCAAAGACCCAAACTTCTCCAAATCATTGGTGAGTGATCTCTAACTAATTCCTTTCAATCCTTAACAACTTTTAACAAGATTTCAACCACAAATTTAGGGTTTTCATGGTTAAAAATTGGGGGGTTTTATGTAGAACTTAGGAATTTCAAAATTTGGGAATTTAGACCTCGAATTGAGGTCAGATTCCAAAACCAATTGTATATCTGGGCTCGGGGGAGAATGGGTAAACGGATTTTGGTCCGAACCTCGAGTTTAGACCAAGCGGGCCCAGGGCCGATTTTCATATTTTGATAAGAAATAGAAAAACCATAGTTTTTCATTAAAGTTAATACCTTTGGTAATAATTAATGATATTTAACCCAATTATGATTAGATTCGAGTGAGTTGAAGCCCAATTCTAAAGGAAAAGCAGTGCTTGAGCAGTGAGTGGCCTGTGAATTCGAGGTAAGTGTTGCGTCTAACCTTAGCTTGAGGGAATAGGTATTGTGTGACTACTTGTTACCTGTTTTGTTGCTAAATCCAATGTATAGTTGAGGTTAAGAGTACCTATACGTTGTGGTCGGGTCATAACATGCGAGTGAAAGTAAATTCTTGTTATTTTGGTAGTTGTAAAGCGTATTACATGTGATTATCGTTGTTGTTGAAATGTTGGAAGTTTGATGTCCGGTTCCACCATGATGGATAATATTGTGAACATTGAGTTGAGATTTAAATAACAAATGACGCTGGAAACTATGTTGGAACACTGATTTCTTGTGAAATCCATTGTGAATATTGAAATGATAAATGATAATAGAAACTATGACGAAATATCGATTTCCTGTGAAATCTCTCTTTGTATGTTATTAATGATTTTGTGATTGGTAAGGAGGAGTGTAAAGCACAAAGGGTGATGTTGTGCATGATCCAAATATATTCTATTGTGAGGAAGAGTGTAAAGCACGAAGGATGATGTCGTGCCTGAATGAAGTACATTGTGAGAGTAATAGCACGAAGGGTGATGCCGTGCTTGAATGAAATACACTCTGAGAGTAAAAGCACGAAGGGTGATGTCGTGTATGCTTATTTATGATATGGGGAGGATGAGAGTAAAAGCACGAAGGGTGGTGCCGTGCGAGTTCCTTTTTTATTCTTATTGCTTTAAATTATTGTTGATTACTGTTTATTGTTGTCTTGTTATTTTTCTCACTCCTTATGTTAAATGCCCATAGCATGATCCCTTCCCATTATTGGATATAATGTTAACTCTTTAATTGTTATTCTTGCTGCTAGTATGTTTATACATGTCCAGGTTTTATGTGGTGTCATATCCTAGCCTCATCACTACTTCGCCGAGGTTAGGCTCGACACTTACTCAGTACATGGGGTCGGTTTTACCGATGCTACACTCTCCACTTCATGTGCCGATCCAGGTACCGGTCAAAGCTAGGTGAAAGTAGTTGTTGATTCTATACGCGCGAAGTTACGAGGTAGATTTGCTGGCGTCCGCAGATTCCTGGAGTCTTCCCTTATCGATTTAGATTGTCATTTTATTTCGTTCAAAACAAAGACATATTTCTTTCAGCCTAATTATTCTTAGTACTCTTTAGTAGTTCGTGGATTGTGACACCAGACTCTGGGTAGTTGTGTAGTTAGTATTAGTTCGTGGCTCGTTATTGCTATTTCGAATATTATTCTGGTATTAGTTTTGGGCAGTAGTAGTTTTCGTATTTACTTTGATTTGTTTTATAATGGCGAAGTAAATTTTTGAAAAGGAAACGGTTAGTTGAATTTCTAACATTGGCTTGCCTAGCAAGTATGGTGTTAGGCACCATCATGATCCCGTAGGTTGGAAATTTGGGTCGTGAAGAGTTGGTATAAGAGCCCTAGGTTACCTAGGTCTCACAATTCACGAACAAGCTTAATAGAGTCTGAGGGATCGGTATGGAGACGTCTGTACTTATCTCTCAGAGGTAATGAAGTTAGGAAAAACTTGTTTTATTTATACTCTGTCATGCGATTCTTGATATCTCAAAAAAATACTGATTGAACTCTTCTATTCTCTCGCAGATGGCGAGAACACGTGCTTCCTCTTCTGCTGACCAACAATCCGGTCCTCCAACAGCAGCAGCAGCTCCTATTAGGGGCAGAGGCCGAGGCCACGTCACACGCCGAGGCAGGGGCAGGACTCAACCCGTTGCTCATACTGCAGCCCCAGTTGTGGAGCCCCAGGTTGAGATTGATGAGAGGGCTCCAACTCAGACCGTTCCAGCTGGACCAGCTCAGGTCCCAGAGGGGTTCATTGCTACCCCGGTGCTTCAGGATGCTTTGGTCCGATTAGTGGGCCTTATGGAGAGTGTAGCCCAGACTGGCGCACTTCCTGTTGCATCAACCGTATCTCAGGCTGGAGGAGAGGTCCAGACTCCTGCTACCCACACTCCTGATCAGACTGCTCCTCAGGTCCATACCCCAGTAGCCAACCCAGCTGGGGTAGTTCAGACAGTTGCTGCAGCCCCGATTGCTGATGGGGCAGCTATGGCTTCCGATGCTTTCTGGAGACTGGACAGGTTCATCAAGATTTTCCCTGTTCACTTTAGTGATGCTACTTCAGAGGGTCCTCAGGAATATCTGGACAGCTGTCATGAGGTTCTTCATAATATGGGTATTTTGGATACCAATGGGGTCGACTTCGCCGCGTTTCAGATGACTGGTTCCGCCAAGAAATCGTGGAGGGATTATTTGTTGACTAGACCAGCTGGGTCACCTGCTCTGACTTGGGATCAGCTTTCTCACCTCTTTTTGGAGAAATTTTTTCCGATCACTACTAGAGAAGAGAAGCGTCGTCAGTTTGAGCGTCTTCAGCAAGGTGGCATGACTGTTACCCAGTATGAGAACCGCTTTGTGGATTTGGCTCGGCATGCTATTCTTTTGTTACCCACAGAGAAAGAGAGAGTTAGGAGATTTATTAAGGGCCTTGCTCAGCCCATTAGGTTGCAGATGGCCAAAGAGACGGGGGCTGAGATTTCCTTTCAGGACGCGACCAATGTGGCCAGGAGAGTTGAGTCAGTTCTTGGGATGGGAGGTCAGGGTTCAGACAAGAGACCTCTCCATTCCGGTGGATTCAGTGGTGTCTTATCTAGAGGGAGGGGGTACTCAGGGCAGAGGCCATCCTTCTATGCCATTTAATTCAACACTTCAGACGTCCCACGGGGCCCCAGGTAGTCGTGGCTCTCATTTGCCTTATTTTGATCAGTCAGCCCTATTAATGCACCTCATATTCAGAGCTTTCAGGGGGGGTTATCCAGGTCGACAAGGTCAGTTTGCCGGCTAGCAGTCTCAACAGCCGAGGTCTTGTTATACTCGTGGTGACCCGAGGCACATTTCTAGGTATCGCCCTCACGCATCGGATAATTCTCAGTACCAGAAGTCTCGTGCTATAGTTCCGGCACCAGTTGCAGTACCGCCTGCCCAGCCAGCTAGGGGTAGGGGTAAGGTAGCTAGAGGTAGAGGTCAGAATATTGGAGGCCAACCCATTGGAGGTAGAGGTCCACCTGTGACGTAGTTAAGGGTGGTGGGGCCCAGCAGCGATTATATGCATTTCCACCAGACCCGGGGCGGAGTCCTCTAATGCAGTTATAACAGGTACCATTTTAGTTTGTAATAGAGCTGCTTTAATTTTGTTTGATCCGGGGTCTACTTATTCTTATGTGTCATCATATTTTGTCTCGTATTGGTTGTGCCCCGTGACTCCTTGAGTGTCCCTATTTATGTGTCTACGCCGGTGGGGGATGCTATTGTGGTAGATCGTGTATATCATTCGTGCGTAGTTGTTATTGAGGGTCTTGAAACTAGTGTAGACCTTTTGCTTCTTGACATGGTCGATTTTTATGTCATATTGGGCATGGATTGGTTGTCACCTTATTATTCCATCTTGGACTATCACGTCAAGACAGTTACTTTAGCTTTGCCGGGATTGCCTCGGTTAGAATGGAAAGGGACTCCTGGTCATTCTCCCAGCATAATGATTTCTTATGCCAAGGTTCGTCGCATGGTTGAGAAGGGATGTTTGGAATATTTGGCTCATATTCGTGATTCTGATGCCAAAATTTCTTCAATAGAGTCATTGCCTATTGTTCTAGAGGTTCCCAAAGTGTTTCGTGCAGACCTGCCAGGGATGCCACCCGACAGGGATACCGATTTTTGTATTGATGTGGCTCCGGGCACTCAGCCCATTTCTATTCCTCCATACTGGATGGACCCACTAGAATTGAATGAATTGAAAGAACAGTTGCAAGACCTGCTTGATAAGGGTTTTGTCAGGCCTAGTGTCTCGCCCTGGGGTGCACCGATTTTGTTCGTAAAGAAGAATGATAGATCGATGAGAATGTGTATAGATTACCGGCAGTTGAATAAGGTTACTATTAAAAATAAGTATCCATTGCCGAGAATTGATAATTTATTTGATCAGCTTCAGGGTGCCAGTGTGTTTTCAAAAAAAATGATCTGAGATCGGGCTACTATCAGTTGAAGATTAGGGCATCCAATGTTCCTAAGATAGCCTTTCGGATAAGGTATGGGCACTATGAATTTTTGGTAATGTCTTTTGGCTTGACTAATGCCCCAACAGCCTTTATGGATTTGATGAATCGGGTTTTCAAGCCTTATCTGGATTCCTTCATAATTATGTTCATTGATGATATTATTATATACTCCTGCAGTCGGGAGGAGCATGAGCAGCACCTCCGTATAGCACTCCGGACTTTGAGGGATAATCAGTTGTATGTAAACTTTTCAAAGTGTGAATTCTTGTTAGATTCAGTAGCTTTCTTGGGTCACATCGTATTAGCAGAGGGTATTCAGGTAGATCCTAAGAATATAGAGGCAGTCAAGAACTGGCCTAGACCCACTCCAGCCATGGAAATCAAGAGCTTCTTAGGTTTGGAGGGATACTACCGTCGTTTTGTGGAGGGGTTCTCGTCTATAACAGTCTCGATGACGAGATTGAATCAGAAGGGTGCCCCATTTAAATGGTCGGATGAGTGTGAGGCGAGCTTCCAAAAGCTCAAGACAGCCTTGACTTCAGCATCGGTGTTGGTGTTGCCATTAGGTTCAGGATCTTTTACAGTATATTGTGATGCTTCCCGTGTTGGGCTTGGAGCAGTATTGATGCAGGATGGCAGGTTGATTGCATATGCGTCTCGGCAGTTGAAAGTTCATGAGAAGAATTATCATGTTCATGAC
The DNA here is from genome assembly GCA_005239525.1 of Nicotiana knightiana. Lineage (NCBI taxonomy): Eukaryota > Viridiplantae > Streptophyta > Magnoliopsida > Solanales > Solanaceae > Nicotiana > Nicotiana knightiana. Next base: position 36,579 of record ML381474.1, read on the forward strand.
TTGGAGTTGGCCGCCATTGTTCACACATTGAAAATATGGAGGCACTATCTTTATGGCGTGCCATGTGAGGTTTGCACAGATCATCATTAGCCTCCATTACTTGTTCAAGCAAAAGGATATTAGTTTGAGATAGAGGAGATGGATAGGTTATTGAAAGATTATGACGTCACTATATTGTATCATCCAGGAAAGGCCAATGTGGTGGCCGATGCATTGAGTAGGAAGGCAGTAAGTATGGGCAGCCTTGCATTTATTCCAGTTGGTGCGAGACTGTTAGCTTCAGATATTCAGACGTTGGCTAATCAGTCGTGAGGTTGGACATTTCGCCCAGCCATGTTCTATCTTGTACAGTTGCTCGGTCTTCCTTATTCGAGCGTATCATAGATCGGCAGGATGATGAACCGCACTTGACGGTCCTTAGGGACACCGTTCGGTACAGTGGTTCCAAGAAGGTTACAGTTGGAGTTGACGATGTTTTGAGGATGCAGGTTCGTATATGTGTGCCTAATGTTGATGGACTTTGTGAGTTGATCCTTGAGGAGGCTCACAGTTCTAAGTATTCTATTCACCCGGGTGCTACCAAGATGTACCAGGACTTGCAACAACACTATTGGTGGAGAAGGATGAAAACGGATATTGTTGCTTATGTGGCTCGTTGTTTGAATTGCCAATAGGTGAACTATGAGCATCAAAGACCCGGTGGTTTACTTCAGCAGATAAAGATTCCTGAGTGGAAGTGGGAGCGTATCACTATGGACTTCGTTGTTGGACTCCCACGGACTCAGAGGAAGTTAAAAGCCGTTTGGGTTATTGTGGATAGGCTGACTAAATCAGCATATTTCATTCCAGTGGCAAGTACTTATACTTTGGAGCGGTTGGTAGAGATATATATTCGAGAGATTGTTCGCCTTCAAGGTGTCCCCGTGTCTATTATTTCTGATCGAGGTACGCAGTTTACCTTGCACTTTTGGAGGGAAGTTCAGCGAGAGTTGGGTACACGAGTTGAGTTGAGCACATCATTTCATCCTCAGACAGACGGATAGTCCGAGTGTACTATTCAGATTTTGGAGGATATGTTTCGCGCTTGTGTTATTGATTTTGGAGGTTCTTGGGATCAATTCTTTACGTTAGCAGAGTTTGCCTACAATAATAGTTATCAGTCAAGCATTCAGATGGCTCCCTATGAGGCATTATATGGTAGACGGTGTGGATTGCCATTTGGGTGGTTTGAGTCGGGAGAGGCTCGGTTATTGGGTACTGACTTAGTTCAGTAGGCCTTAGATAAGGTCAAGGTTATACAGGATCGACTTCATGCAGCTCAGTCTAGGCAAAAGATTTACGCCGACCGTAAGGTTCGTGATGTGGCATTCATGGTTGGAGAGAGAGTATTACTTTGGGTATCGCCCATGAAGGGTGTCATGAGATTTGGGAAGAAGGGCAAGTTGATCCCTAGGTATATCAGGCCATTTGAGATTTTTGAGAGAGTGGAGGAAGTAGCTTATAGACTTGCGTTGCCTCCAGGGTTATCCTCAGTTCATCCGACATTCCATGTGTTTATGCTCCGGAAATATCATGGTGACTCGTCCCACGTGTTAGATTTCAGCTCTGTCCAATTGGACAAATATTTGACTTATGAGGAGGAGCCGACAACCATTTTAGACCGGCAGGTTCGTCAGTTGAGATCAAAGATTTACCCTCCAAATTGAGTGCAGTGGAGAGGTCAGCCTGTTGAGACAGCTACTTGGGAGTCCGAGTCGGACATGCAGAGTAGATATCCGCAATTGTTTGCCAGTTCAAGTAATTTTCTATGTCCGTTCGAGGACGAACGTTTGTTTTAGAGGTGGAGGTTGTGATGAACCAAAGGGTTATTTTACGAATTTAGACTCCATTCTAGGCGTATTATCCTTAAAAAGACTAATTTTAATTACCTCGAGTAGCGTGCGCAGTTTGGGCGTGAATATAGAAAGCTTTTATGTGAAATAGAAATTTCTAGAGTTAAAATTTGGTTCTAGTTGACTTTGGTCAACATTTTTAGTAACGAACCCGGATCTGTGTTTCAAAAATTCTGGGAGGTCCGCAGTAAAATGTGGGACTTGGGCGTATGCCCGGAATTGAATTCCGAGGTCCCTAGCCTTAGAAAATAATTTTTGAATAAAATTGTTTTGCTGGTTTTTACAGGAAATAAAGAAATGAAATAATGTTTGAAAACGTTGGTATCATGCCCGTATTTTGGTTCCGGAGCCCGGAACAAGTTTGCTGTGATATTTAAGTCTTATATGAGATGTTTGATGAGAATCGGAGTTGAATTGACGTGATTTGGACGTCCGGTTGAAAAGTTAGAAATTTTAGTGTTCTTGAGGAAATCTTGAGTTTTGAGGTTAAATTTGTAGTTTTTGATGATTTGATCGCACGAGCAAGTCCGTATGATGTTTTTAGACTTGCGTGCATATTTGGTTTGGAGCCCCGAGGGCTCAGATGAGTTTCGGGGTAGGCTACGGAGTGTTTAGACTTAGAAAACTTTCACTCAGCTGATATCTGATGTTGGCAAGCCTCTGATCTCGCAACTGCGAGATCAGGTTTCGCAAATGCGATTATTAGGCCAGCCTCTGATATCGCAAATGCGAGATTTTGGTCGCAAATGCAGAACCCCTCGAAAGTCGCAAATGCGACAATTTCATCGCATTTGCGATGGTTTTGGAATTTGAAGGGTTCCAATTGCGAACCCCTGATCGCAAATGCGAGATCCGCAACCTGTTAAAATAAATTTTAGACGGGATTTTCACCTCTTTTTCAATTCTCTCAAACCTTAAACCCCCATATGCGATTTTCCAAAGACCCAAACTTCTCCAAATCATCGGTAAGTGATCTCTAACTAATTCCTTTCAATCATTAACAACTTTTAACAAGATTTTAACCAAAAATCTAGGGTTTTCATGGTAAAAAATTGGGGTTTTTATGTAGAACTTAGGAATTTCAAAATTTGGGAATTTAGACCTCGAATTGAGGTCGACTTCCAAAATCAATTGTATATCCGGGCTCGGGGGAGAATTGATAAACGGATTTTGGTCCGAACCTCGAGTTTAGACCAAGCGGGCCCGGGTCGATTTTCATATTTTGATAAGAAAACATAGGAAAACTATAGTTTTTCATTAAAGTTAATACCTTTAGCAATAATTAAGGATATTGAACCCAATTGTGATTAGAGTCGAGTGAGTTGAAGCCCAACTCTAAAGGAAAAGCAGTGCTTGAGCAGTGAGTGGCCTGTGAATTCGAGGTAAGTATTGCGTCTAACCTTAGCTTGAGGGAATAGGTATTATGTGACTACTTGTTACCTGTTTTGTTGCTAAATCCAATGTATAGGTGAAGTGACGAGTACCTATACGTTGTGGTCAGGTCATAACATGCGAGTGAAAGTAAATTCTTATTATTTTGGTAGTTGTAAAGCCTATTACCTGTGATTATCGTTGTTGTTAAAATGCTGGAAGTTTGGTATCCGATTCCACCATGATGGATAATATTGTGAACACTGAGTTGAGATTTAAATACAAATGACACTAGAAACTATGTTGGAACACTTATTTCTTGTGAAATCCCTTGTGAATATTGAATTGATAAATGATAATAGAAACTATGATGAAATATCGATTTCCTGTGAAATCCCTCTTTGTATGTTGTTAATGATTCTGTGATTGGTAAGGAGGAGTGTAAAGCACGAAGGGTGATGTCGTGCATGATCCAAATATATTCTATTGTGAGGAAGAGTGTAAAACACGAAGGGTGATGTGGTGCCTGAATGAAGTACATTGTGAGAGTAAAAGCACGAAGGATGATGTCGTGCCTGAATGAATTACATTTTGAGAGTAAAAGCATGAAGGGTGATGTCGTGTATGCTTATTTATGATATGGGGAGGATGAGAGTAAAAGCACGAAGGGTGGTGCCGTGCGAGTTCCTTTTTGTATTCTTATTGCTTTAAATTATTGTTGATTACTGTTTATTGTTGTCTTGTTGTTTTTCTCACTCCTTATGTTAAATGCCCATAGCATGATCCTTATGTTAACCCTTTAATTGCTATGTTGTTGCTAGTATGTTTATACATGTCCAGGTTTTATGTGGTGTCCTGTCCTAGCCTCGTCACTACTTCGCCGAGGTTAGGCTCAACACTTACTCAATACATGTGGTCGGTTGTACTGATGCTACACTCTGCACTTCTTGTGCAGATCCAGGTACCGGTCAAAGCTAGGTGAAAGTAGTTGCTGATTCTATACGCGCGGAGACACGAGGTAGATTTGTTGGCGTCCGCAAATTCCTGGAGTCTTCCCTTATCTATTTAGATTTCTATTTTATTTCGTTCAAAACAGAGACATATTTCTTTCAGCCAATTATTTGTAGTACTCTTTAGTAGTTCGTGGATTGTGACAGCAGACTCTGGGTAGTTATGTAGTTAGTATTAGTTCGTGGCTCGTTATTGCTATTTCGAATATTATTCTGGTATTATTTTTGGGCAGTAGTAGTCTTCGTATTTACTTTAAATTATTTTATTATGGTGAAGTAAATTTTTAAAAAGGAAACGGTTAGTTGAATTTCTAATATTGGCTTGCCTAGAAAGTATAGTGTTAGACGCCATCACGATCCCGTGGGTTGAGAATTTGGGTAGTGACAGTTTCTTTGTAAGGAAAATGATGAATAATGAATAAGGAATAAAGAGAAAATTAGGAAATTTATTTTGGAAAAAATATCTTGTGAATTAAGAAATATTATTAAGGATAAACTAGTAAAAATCTTGATCAAACTAAAAGTGTTTATAAGCTGAAAAACTACAAGTTGGGGGTAACTACCTTATGACTTAATGACAGATTCTAGCATATAAAGCACTTGGCTTATAACCTCTTTGAGTGTTTACCAAACACGTAGATATACCAAAAAGTGTGGATAAAATAATTTGACAAGTTTATAAGCTTAGCCAAACACCCTCCTAGTGGTGAATCAACTAAGTTGAAAAACCTAATGTCTCAATCCACTTCTGTTCAAACTTTGGAAGATAAAATTACCTGGTATTTGTTGTAGGGAACTAACAGGTGTCCTATAAAATTAGTCGAGGTGCAAATAAATGATATATATTTAATAAAACTATTAGAACATAGGTATCCAACTTACGACACTTTTATTTGTGAATGAAGGTTGTTAATTAATGCTCCAAGTATTTCAGGTTGGGAAGGTGATTCTCAAGCATTTTTTCCAAAATTAAGGGAAATGAAGTTGCTCATCATTTGAATAAGGAAGCTTTCAAGTAGTCCAATATATATAGGCTATCGCATCCTCCTATATTTGCCGAAAGCTATCTTTAATCAAATAAAGCATGAGCCTACGACAACAACAAACCCAGTATGTTCTCATCAGGTGGTGTCTGTGGATGGTAGTTTGTACGCAGACCTTACCCCTACTTAACAGGTAGAAAGGTTGTTTCCAATAGACCCTCGGTTCAGGAAGGGTAATAAGAAGAAGTGGAAAGCAAGAAAGGAAGAAAGAGGGAAGAGAAAAGAAAAAGGGAGAGATAAAGAATAAGTGGTACCAAATAATAGCAACAAGGAATACAATACATGAGGCGAACAAAATCACATAACGTAATAAAAATCTAAGAATATGAAGGGACATGCATGCTACAAGACTATCGGTTAGCAACTAAAAACTACCCACAAACCTTCTACCTTAATCCTCGACCTCCACACCCTCCTATCAAGGGTCATGTCCTCAGTAAGCTAAAGCAGCGTCATGTCCTGTCTAACCACCTCTCCCCAGTACTTCTTAGGCCTACCTCGATCTCTTCTCAAACTCGCCATGGCCAACCTCTCACACCTCCTAACAGGAGCCTCAATGCTTCTTCTCTTAACATGTCTGAACCATCTCAGCCTCGACTCCCGCATCTTGTCCTCCACGGAGGCTACTCCCACTCTGTCTCGGATAACTTCATTCTTAATCTTATGTCTCCTGGTACACCCACACATCCATATCAACATCCTCATCTCTGCTACTTTCATCTTTTGCACGTAGGAGTTCTTGAGTGGCCAACACTCAGCTCCATACATCATAGCCGGTCGAACTACCGCTCTATAAAACTTACCCTTAAGTCTTGGCGGGACGTTCTTATCACATAAAACACCGGAAACGAACCTCCACTTCACCCATCCCGCTCTGATGTGATGTGTGACATCTTCGTCAATCTCCCCGTTACCTTGGATAATAGACCCGAGATACTTAAAACTCGCTCTCTTGGGGATAACTTGAGCATCAAGCTTTACCTCTACGTCTGCTTCATGAGTCCCATCACAAAATTTACACTCCAAGTATTCTGTTTTGGTTCTACTCAATTTGAAACCTTTAGACTCCATGGTCTGTCTCCGAACCTCCAACCTCGCGTTAACTCCGCTTTGCGTCTCGTCAATCAACAAATAAAGCATGAGCCTATTTTGTTAAATTTATTTCAAAAACTATATATATTATAGGTCGGCTATACTTGGTAATCAAAATATCCTAAGAAACATTAATATGTCTTGCAATACTTCTGGACAATGCTAGGATTAATTTAAGATTTTCCATTTATAAAAATGAGACTTGGTAGCAAGAGAAATGGCCTTGGTGCTATTATTTTATAATGCATTTGGTTTTTGTTTGTCGATTGAAAAAGAGGGCTTGTACTTACGAATTAAAATATTTTAATTTTTATTTTACGGAGATGATTATTCATCTTGATGTAAGGTTGTTTAAGTGAGTTTTATAAAATACAATCGATTTCAAAGTCGAATAAAAGACAAACAATTAAAATAAAATGACACAAAGGTAAAAAAAGTTAATTATAATAAATAATTTAAATGTTGAATTTAGATAATATGCAATTAACTACAATTAATGTCTGGTCGATAATATAATTAATGATTTTTCTTCTCTTAACTTAAGATAGACTAGATAAGGAGAAAAAATAAATTACTCGCATACCAAATCGGAAAGAGTTTACTTGTATTCATCTAATTTGAATTAATCTCATGATTATCAAGGTTGTAATTTGGATCGATAGACTCATCCATCCTTAATAAGACACAGAACTTAAATATGGTCTTTTTTGGACTCAAATAACTGAAATAAATGAAAAATAAATATTGTGACCAAACTATATATAGGGCGCTATACCTTAACGTCTGTTTAGGACGTTAAGGTATAGCGCCTTTAAAATGACGTTATATGTATAACGCCTTTTATAAATGCGCTATGTCTGACTTTGACAAGACTGCCAGGTACGCCTTTATAAACGACGCTACATATAGTTTGTGGGTCCACCAATAACTCTTTTACACTTAACTGACATAACAATAATTCAAATGAGTATAGAGCCCTTTTAAAGGGCGCTATTCCTCGAAAAATTCGACCCCCGGATTGGACATTGCCTTATTTAAAGGCGTTAAGGAATTTGCAAAAATTCATTCAGAAATATTCTCAACTCCTGTTAAATTTTTCTTCTTGTTAAATTCTCAAGAATTTTGTCATAATGTCTGAAGAGCGAAAAGTAAGAGTTTCATTATATTGGGAGGGGGGAGAGGATGAAGTTGTGGTGATGAATAACTCGGTGAGCTATAGTTTATCTCCACAGTGTCATGTTAAGTTGCCGCTTACAATGGAGTACGATAGACTGGTATCGTTATGTTGTAAAAAGTTGTGTTGTACTCGAAAGAATCTTTAACACGCGAAGCATAGCGCGGTTAAATACTAGGTTATGTGTGTTGCCTTGCCTATAAATAACTAGCGCATTTTAGTTATTATTTGCGCTTAACCAAAATAAGTAGCAAAACTTTCCATAAAGCAGATTTTTTTTTTTTGCATTAACAAATATCTGGACGCAATTATGTACCAATGTGATATTGTGAAAAACGCTGTATGGTGAAGGAATGTTGGTCCGATGGTCATGTTGGGCGCATATACCAGATGTGTGTAAACATGTTTGGAGGCAATGACGGAAGTTATTAAAATTTTGAGGTATGACTTGATGAACCCATTAAGCAGGAATGCTACAAACGGTCTTTGCAGTATATTTGGGATATGAACTGTCAATACGAACGCCGTGAGTCTGAAATGAAACGAGAAATTGCGGCATTGAAGGAGAAACTAAAAGAGGCAGAAGAAGAAAAAAATAGGCTGTTGGAGCAATTTAAGTGGTTGGAACAGAGAATACTATGTGGTAGTGACTAAACAATAACATGTATGTGTTGAGTGTAGTATTTTATCTTTATGCTTTCCGTGTCATATATTTTCATTAATTGTACTGAATTTAAATTATGTTAAGTTGCTATGTTTGTGTTTGTGTTGTAGTATTATGTGTGTTGTCTTGTCGACCTGAACAGCTGTCCGCCTACAATAGCATTATTGTACCCGAAAGAATCTTTAACACGCTAAGCATAACGCAGTTAAATACTACGTTATGTGAGTTGCCTTGCCTATAAATAGCCAGCGTATTTTAGTTATTATATGCGCTTAACTAAAACAAATAGCCAAACTTTTCATAAAAGCATATTTTTTTCTTGCATTAACAAATGTCTCGACGCAATGACCAACCAATGTGCTATTGTGGCAAACATTGTATGATGAAGTCATGTTGGTCCGATGGTTATGTTGCGCGCAGATACCGGATATGTGTGAACAAGTTTGGAGGAAATGACAGAAATTATTGTAATTTTCAGTGTGATGGTGGCCTCGCCAATGGGCAAGTGGAATGTGTGCGTCTACGGTCGCCACCGCTCTATCAGGGCCGTGATCAAAGACCAATCGAGTTATAGCCGCCCGATCTCCAAAATTCTATAGAAGCCTGTATCCTCCAGGCGTCTGACTATACGTGGATGGAGAACTTTGCCTTTCAGAAAGTCCCACATGTCGTCCACTCTCCCGACGCGGAGAGTCTAGGCCAGTAACTCTCCCTCCCATATGTGGGCGGACCTATGATCGCTCTGTAATGACAATAGCTCATCGTTGGAAGGTCCGAGATGCATAGGCGGCACCTCCATATCGTCTACTGTAAATTCAACAACATTAATTACATGTTAGTTTTATAATTTTATATATTTGTTTGTAAATTAAATAATTAATTTTTATAATTATACAAGATTTAATTATTAAGTATTCACATATAGGTTCCAGGCTCGATATTTGAGGCCCAATAGCACCAAAACATCCTGATTTCTTGTATGTGTAGTTTTATTATTTTACATGTTAGTTTTATAATTTTATATTTTTTTTGTAAATTAAATAATTAACTTTTATAATTATACATGATTTAATTATTAAGTATTCACATATGGATTTCAGGATCGATATTTGAGGCCCAGTAGCACCAAGATATCCTGAATTCTTGTATGCGTTAATTTTATTATTTTACATGTTAGTTTTATTATTTTATATATTTGTTTGTAAATTAAATAATTAATTTTTATAACTATACAATATTTAATTATTAAATATTCACATATGGATTTCAGGATCGATATTTGAGGCCCAGTAGCACCAAGATATCCTGAATTCTTGTATGCGTTAATTTTATTATTTTACATGTTAGTTTTATTATTTTATATATTTGTTTGTAAATTAAATAATTAATTTTTATAACTATACAATATTTAATTATTAAATATTCACATATGGATTTCAGGCTCGATACTTGAGGTCCAGTACCACCAAGATATCTTGAATAATAATATGTGTTAGTTTTATTAATTTATATATAGTTTTATTATTTTACATATTTTATTTTATCTTTTTGTTTATTATACACTTATTTTTTACTATAATAAAATTAAATAATTAATTTTTATAGTTATACAAGATTTAATTATTAAATATTCACATATGGGTTCCGTGCTCGATATTTGAGGCCCAGTAGCACTAAGCTATCCGAAAATATTATTGTTTTCTCATGTTATTTTCTTACGATCGTTGACTAGAATTGGACAGAATTTGTGTTTGATCTATCAGCTATTTTGACGTATTTTTAGGTATAAGAAATACTTAAACTACATGGATACTACGCTAAAAGGCACTACATTTTACTACGCTAAAATGACACTATATTACTAATCTTTGAGCAAATAAATAATCTAAACTAGATAAAAATAACAAATACATTTCATCACCAAACATTCACGAAAATAGATATACAACAGTAAAAGTAACTTATTAATATTTTTTTTAACAAATAATAATGATTTCTCAATTTTTAGATTTTTTTAGCACACTAATATCTTAATCTGGATAAAAATAACATACCAGTTTAATCGCAAAAAAAAAAAAAACACAAAACAATATAGAACACATTTAAAACAACTAGTATGCATTTTTTATACGAGTTTCGACAAAAACTAAATCAGAATACCTCGATTTATGTTTTTTGGAAAGTTGAAGATTTGAATCCGAAACGAGCGACCCACAACGAAAAAAGGTTTAGCTAGGATGTGGGACCAAGACTTACTTTTTGTGGGACAAATGGGGTCCACTCGAGTTTTTTTGGGATCGTTAATAGGGGTGGGTAGGGGTATGCTGCTTTGATTTAAAAATAGGGGGGTGGGGTTGGTTTCTGTTATGTAACGGGGAAAGGGAAGGGACGGATATTTGAAGGGGTATAACGCCGTTTATTAAGACGTTATACATATAGCGCCGTTTAAGGCGCTATACCTGGACGTCTAATCAACTTCATATATAGTGCCCTTTTAAAGGGCACGAGCGAAAGGGCGTTATATAGTTTGATCGCAATTTTTTTTCCACTTATATCGATCATTTGAGTCCAAAATGACCAAAAAAAAAAAAAAACCCAAACAAATTATGATAGGAAGCGTTTATACGGATGTTTGAATTAATCGAGCTACAAAGAAAATATCAAACATCCGAGTGAAAAATTAAAAAAATCAAATTATGTTAATTTATCATAATTAAGTAATGAAATAATATACTCAGAATGTATACTAATTAAATATAGACTCGTGTATATTTATTTGTTTTGTAGATCCTTTTTACCAGTAGTCTTCGAAAAAGACTCGACCCCCTACTCCGGAGTCTTTCTATATGTATCTCCCTTCGTATACCCATCAGCTGCCATTCCCCGCCACGTTTTAGCGCTGAAACAAAAAGGGTTCTTCTAGGGTTTCTTTCCGACCTCGCTGATCAAGCAAAATCATGGGTGGAGGCAACGGTCAGAAAGCCAAGATGGCTCGCGAGAAGAATCTCGAGAAGTCGAAAGCTTCCAAAGGTATTCTCTCTCTTGAATCTTCTCGAATCCTAATCTATTTCTCTGTAAATACAGATCTTAATTATTATTGAACTATTGGTAAAATAAGTCCTATTTTAGCTTTAGTTTCGTCCGATCTGACTGCAGCAGTTCTGTCTTTAGTGTTGTTTTAGACACAAAATGTTTACATAAATGGTTTAGCTCGCTTTTATGTTAACCACCTAAATTGTCGCAGGAAGTCAGCTCGACACGAACAAAAAAGCCATGAGTATCCAGGTACTGCTTTTAATTTCATTTTTTATACTTAATTGTTGACGTAACAAAAGTGTAATTGGAACGTTTAAGGGACTCTATGAGGAATTTAACTGGATACAAAATTTAATGTGTTAATTTGACTGATTATCTTAGTGCTTGTGAAAGAAAATATTATAGTACTTGAGCATCAACATATTGTTGTCGAGACTAGATTGATTTTTGAGTTTCTCATGTACTTACTTTGGCTAATGAAATTTGAATCGTTATTCGTAATACACGGAAGAAATTCTTAGGAGTGAAATTATCATAAAAATAACATTGTAACTATTCTCTTTGTGCTTGAATTTTTGATAACCATGGTGTCCAGGCTAGCTTGTGCGCACTTCGGCTAATTCTACGGGGTAGCTTCTACCTCCCACCAGTAGCAATTTATTGGTATCTGGTGACTTTGTCTACCAAGGTTCAGATATCTGAGAAAGAAATCACCTAGTATTTTTGCTTCCGCTAGGATTCGAATCTGAGGTCTAATGGTTCTCAATCCACTTCAATGACCACTAGACCTGTACTTATCTGTAGTGGCATACAAAATTCTACACTGATACCTTGTTCCTTTGATTAATAATATTGACCAGGGACAGATAAGAATTAATAACTCGATTGTTTCTTTTTCTCCTAGGAAGAGTAACCATTTCTAATTTTCAGCTCGTGAATTGATTTCCTGCAAAGATAAAGAAGCAATTTTTTTGCTCGGATTTAGGAATAGAAGAATCGTCAATTGGTTTAAGAGCATTATAGTTGCAGGAAGGCTGAATATGTCCTAATACGCAACATCCTTGCACAAAATGTTGTCTCCTTCGTATAAAATTTGCTGCTTGTGATTGTAAACAAAGAGATGAGTCGACTGGGGTATCAATTGGTACCTCTACGCATATACGAACATACCATCTTCTGAGAATGGAAGAAGTACATGTATCGACTTTAAAAACCTACCCACTTTGTTTCTAATTATTTTAAGAATTTCTGTCATAGAACTCAGTGGGTAGTTGTATTAGTCGTATCCAAATTGTTGAGAGACCAAAGTTTGCTTGAGTAGATACAAATTAGGTTCCCATCTTAATTGAAAGAAAGAAATCATTAATGAATTAAGGGCCATTAGGCAAAACCCTTGAGTATATTTTCTTCTTTCAAGAACTTTACAATGTAAAAATCACATCCAAGTTCTATGTGTTGGAAAATTTCACTAGGCTTCCATAGGTCTCTGATTTTTGGTCGGAGATATTGGTGACTCAGTTGTTTACCAAAACGTTTCTCAGTGACCGAGAATTTCAAAGGCTGATAGATGCGGGCTATTTCTTCTGGAATATGGCATCATATCATCATTTGGAGGTAGTGAATTATTCTCTCCTAGATTAATAATGGATCAGTAGATTTTGCTTCAGCCTTATCAGAAGAAATTTGAGCTTGCTTTGGGTACTACAGCCACTGGAGTTTCTTAGAATGAGGGTTTCTTAGGTTTGTTGAAAAGTGATTTTGCTATACTTGGAGGTTTAGGTGGTGTAGCAGTTGTCATCTCCGTGTCTAGAGATTCAGAAGATGTCATGCAAAATAAGGAGGTGAGGTATCAACAAGAACTAGGATGTAGAAGCTTAGAAAGTTTTAAAGAAAAGAATGAGTGTCTGTCACTAACAAAGGCTTGAAAGCTCTATGTTTTTTGCTGCAGTATATAAAGAGTCAAGTGATATTGGTTTTATACCTAATAATGATTCAAGTTATGTTACTGCATTTATTTTAGTTTGTACTTGAAACTTCACATTATTTTTAAGCTTTCAATTAGTGTATGGTTTATCAAATTGAACTAGCCTTTGCCTAAAATTCCTATAGAGGGGCTATTTGAACTGATTCAAAGTCAATCTAAACTTTACGTGATATAGGCCTAAGTTTTGGCTAGGTTGACTTTGCTATCGTTGTTGCTAATGTTAAGGGATTTAAAGGTTGAAATTTTTATTTTATACGTTGCACACAACATAACTTATGTGAGGGTGTCCCATTACTTGACAAGTGGACTCATGTGTCCCACTTGTTTACTTTAAAACATAGAACCAAAAAAGAAAATTTTAAAGTCCATATTTTTCCATATTAAGATACTTAACTAGAAGAGTAAGAAGAGACTGAAAATATGGTAAAGAACTATGGCAACTAATGAAAAATTCCTGTCTAGAAGCACATATATACATCAATTTCAATATTATCTCGTCAAGGTGACCAATGTGGGTAAGTCCTTGGCATTGGCTGCTGTCAGAAGATGCCTTGATCACCAGCCCATGTATATCCATACCGAAATTACACAATGCTGCGAGCTCATATAAGAGCCGGGCCAAAGGTTATAGAAAGCAAAGGTTTAGACAGGAGTTTTTTTATTAGCTGATATATTTTTAATATTTTCACTCTCTTCTTCTCTTTGCCTTTAGTTAAGTATCTTTATTAGAGAAATTTGATTTCAAAAATGCCTTTTTTGGTTTTATGTTTCAAAGCAAGTGGGACCCATGAGTCCACAAATCCAATAATGAGATGGCCAAACACACACACAGCCACCTATACTTGTCTGTCCGTATATTCCATTTAAACACTTAAACCAAGCCTACGACCTATTGGACACTTTATGTATGCTCAAACTGTATCTGCTGAACACATTTTACATAATCCTAAGCAACTCAAGGAGCGTGAATGCCACTCATTGTGACATGGCAAACAACACCGATGATAAAAAGACATGTCAGCTCAGAAAAAGAAAGTCAAATTCTAAAAAAAAAGAAAAAAAGAGTTGATCGAAAAGTATCCGGCAAAGTTTCACCTTTCTGGCGAAGTCTGTTTAGTCGCAGATCTTGGGTTTGGCGAACAACAACATACAGTTTCAACGCCAAGCAAAATCCTAACCGGAGCAGCAAAGAAGCAACAAACTGTTGCAATGGATCTGGAATGGAGGAGAGCAAGAGGGTCGCCGGGGGAGAGAAAACGGGGTTGTTAGAATAACAATTAAATAGTGGAAATTGATCTGTTACTTTTAGGATTTTAGGGAAGGACTTTGGGGGATAAAAAGAAAGAGGAACAATATAAGAGGAAGGGGAGGCGTTAGTGATGGCCGACAAAAATGGGGTATTGCCGGTGATGATATTTCCGGCAGAGGATAGGTTTTAAGATCCAGTTCCTGGGAAGAAATTGAATCTTTATGGGTTGAGGGAATAAAAGAAGACTAGAGGTTACCTGAGAAAGAAGAAGCTTTGAAAAAGTGGTCGGAAATTGCTTTACGAGCGAAGCTCCATTTTCCCGTCTCACACGCGCTCAAGTTCACGTGAGCAACACATTACCTGCCATGTTAGCAAAGAGTGTCCAATAGAAACTGTTTGAACATAGATCAGATGTTCAATATGTCATAGGCGTAGTTTAGGTGTCTAAATGGAATATCTTGACAAGTTCAGGTGGCCCTGTTTGTATATGGCCTTGGAAGATTCTCACATAAGTTATGTTGGTTACGTGACACATAAAAGTAAAACTTCTTTGAAAGGAGATGCAAGAGACTCAAATGCCACTATAATACTTCTAACTGCTCAAGTGAGTTGTGACTTAGATATAGAGTGGATTAGGAGTTTCGAAATCCTATTCCTATAATTTGACCAACAGACCTGTTTGTTACGACTGTTATGGCTTACAAGTAATGAAAATTTTATTGGCTATCATTTCTACATTGGGTTTGAGGCCCACAATTCAGTTACAGTCTAAATGATCCTTTTACGTATGCTACGACTGTTGGCTAACTTTCATTTTATGGCAGTGCAAGGTGTGTATGCAGACATTTATGTGCACGACATCAGAGGTGAAGTGCAAGGAACATGCTGAAGCTAAACATCCAAAATCTGATCTTTATGCTTGTTTTCCTCATCTCAAAAAGTGAACTGTTTAATTAGGTGTCAAACATCGTTGCAGAAAAAAAGTTGGTATTATCTACCCGTCACTAGCTGCAACAGTCAGCCCAATCAAGTTGTGAACTGCTTGTATATGTGTGCTTGTTTGCGAGACTCTCAAGTTGTGTTAGTGGTTTGTCTTAATTGTGAAGCTTCCTGCCGTTGAGTCAATATATTATGTGAGACTGAACATGCAAATGCTGAAACTAAAACGGTCTTGTGAAGGAAAACCAGAAACCAGATAACAGCTGTTATCTTAGAATAGCTAAACTACAGCTTTTAAACTAATAAATAGCCACCAAAATGACCAGACAACGTTTTGATTGATGCACAAAAACGACACGCCCTGCGAAGGGCTATGACTTGATAAAGCTACAAAAATCAAGATGCTGTTGCAGTTGCTAATTTTACCGACGCCTGGAGGAAAAATGTATGTTATCAAAAAGTTGTTAGCAGCAAGGATTCTATATCTGATGACGTCTCTTGAGAGTAATACTTTGATCAACATACCATATCTGCAAAGAAAAAAAATACATTGAGTTGAACTTCTTTGGAACGAAGCATATATAAGTACACTTAAATCACAACACCAACTATAAAGTTGAATGCTGAAGCTTGGCTTCGTTTACAGTCAGATCGAGAGTAATGACTGCTTAGTTAGCTTCTTAATAAAATTCTCAAAATCTGTAAGAACAACATTGGACACAATGGAGATGCTTAGATACCAAAAGTTGATGGCTAACCAAAACATTTCATTTATCAGCAGAGCTTGGAAAGTTATAGTGGTGCATTGAAGCAGCCAATACAAAGAGAGAACAGTTAAGCTAGCTGAAAGGTATGTTTAACAGTAGAGAGAGAACCATCAGAAAGAGTTTAGAGTAACTTTGGATAAGTAGAGTTTCTTGAATAGAATTTCTGTATCCTTTTATATTGGATTGATGTGTCTAATGGAAGCGGCTGAGAGTTTAGGAGTGGCAGGCGGTGCGGGTGCGGGACGGGTTCAGACGCAATTTAAACCCCGCCCCGCATAGGATTTAAACCCGCAT
>ML381474.1:58093-64572 GCA_005239525.1 Nicotiana knightiana
CTATGAGACGTAGAATTTATTTCATTGGCAGCAACTAATAATTTGCAAAGTATTTAACGGAGTGTGAGAATTACTAATCTCATTGTTTTCCTTTTTTAGGTAGCTAGCTTTGTTGGCTTAGCTATGACTTTGTAACTTTTTGCTTTGGTGATTAATAAAATTAAGTTTGTTTTAAAAAAATAATAATTTTATTTCAGCTAAATTTACAATTAGATAATATTGTAAGTTCATTTTTTTTTACGACCGCACGAAGCAAGTTAGCTAGTTATAACTACTAGAAAAAGTTTGGGGGCCTAAAGCAGTTACTCATGTATATATATATATATATATATAGGCGTTACATTTATGTATATTATATATGAAAAGTATACAAACTTATACTTTTGTGGTCATCAAATATAAATAATTTCGGGGGCGGGCTACAACTGATCTTTGCCCTTTATTGTACTCCTATAGCCTTTTACTGGAGTTAGTGTCTAATTTATTCTTGTCTTCTATTTCCATTACTTAGTGGAAAAATTAAACCATCTCTATATGAATTGTCAATTAAATGCGCGGTCTTCTTAGTCTATTAATGTTAATATATATATGTTATAGAATGAATCTGGACTTTACAAAATGAACCTGGACTATTTTTTAGTAGTGTACATAACTAGTGGCGGATCCAAGTGGTGGTTGAACTCGCTTTACCAAAATATAATTTTGTGTATATGTATAAATTCGGATTAAAGTTGTGTAAATTTTGTATAAATATTTATTTGAACCCTCTTGACAACAACTATTTTACGACTAAAGTTATATACTTCTAAAATTGAGTCCGTTTACACAAAATTCTAGATCCGCCACTATATATTACTCATATATAAATAATAGATTTGTAGGAATCTCTTTTATTTCTTTTATTAGTTAGCACCTGATGTACGTATATTTATATTACTTACCTCTTGGAATGATACGACAAGTATTCTCTCTGTTTACGTGGTATCGGAGCATGTAAGTTTAATCTTGGTTTGACTTCAAAAAAGAGGCTGACCGACATATTTGTTTTCAGCTTTGATCTTTAAGTCTCGACTTCCATTTTCCGGTGACTCCCAGCGGCTTCTCTGGCCAACAAACACTCTGCTTCTCTGGCTACCAAATACTGTTTGGTGCAAATTGTTTGATTAATAGCCCGTTTGGTCAAATTTCTAAAATCAGCTTATTTTGAGAAGTGTTTTTCTCAAAAGTAATTTTAAAAAAAATACTTTTGGTATGAAGTAGTTTGTGTTTGACTAACTAATTTGAAAAACACTTTTAAGTAGTAATTAGTGTTTAACCAAGCTTTTGAAAACTGCTTCTAAGTGTATTTTTCTCAAAAGTGCTTTTCAGAAAAGTGTTTTTGAAGAGAAACTACTTTTTTCTGCTTCTCCTCAAAAGCACTTTTTTCCTTTCAAAAGCTTGGTCAAACACCCCAATTTTTGGTTAAAAGTGCTTTTGGCAAAAAAAAAAATACTTTTGGCCCAAAAAAAATTTGGCCAAACAGGCTATAAGAGGTTCTTGGTTTCGTGTCTCCTGCTTTTCACAGGTTTTTACATTTTTATTTTGGCCTTGATTATTAATATATTATTTTACCACACTTTGGGTTACTCGAATTGGCTTCTGTGTGGTTTCATCTTGGTTTAGTACTTTGATAATATTTTATTTGATGGTCACTACTACCTTACATTACTTGGATTAGCACTCTGGTTCCATCTGGACAAGGTTCTTGTGATTGTCTTTTGGAGGTTATCTCAAACTTGATTAGATTTTGAAAATTCTCTCTTTGGTGTACAACTTCTGATTTTGTTGGGTACTGTCTGATTTTGATTTCGAATACAGTTTGTTTGGGTTTTTCTGTTGGTTTCTCTATCACTTATTTGTGATAGTTTGAGTTTTATTAGTTGGACAAAAAAGTGACTATAAACGGTAATCAAAGAGGAAATAACGCTACATCTCCTAGTCTAACAATCTTGGTTTCAAATGAGTTTCTTAAATTCCTTGAATATAAAAAATTAATTTAAAAATATTCTTCAGTTACTACTTTTGCTGGTCCAGATAAAATATGTCTTATCACCTCTTCAAATAAGTGAGTGGTTGATTCAGGTGACAGAAATCACATGACAAGTAATCTAAATATCTTTTCTAGCTGATTCAGGTGCCACAAATCTAGCCGATATTTTTTTCGGTCACACAAAGCACCCTATGTAGCTGATGGATCAGCTTGTAGCAGTGTTGAATCTGGGACTGTCAAACAACTTCCTCTATTACTTTATCATCTGCATTAAGTTTACCAAACTTAGCATTTAATTTGATTTATGTTAGTAAAATCACTAGAGACCTTAATTTATTTGTCGCATTCTTTCCCGATCAACGACGAGCGCAAAACACGACACGAAAATGAATGCACGCTAGCCAAAGATAGTATAATAAAATTATAGTCTCTACAGAGATTGGATTTAAACAATGTTCAAATAACTTATGATTTAACGCTATTCAGGATGATCAACACTTGATTTGAGTGATTTTGAACTAAAATTAACTATAAAATTAAAGCAACTAACAAGTGATCAAGGAAAGACAAGATTTGAGCAACACTGAAATAATCAACGGGAGAAATAAGGGCCGTGATAGGATAGGTGCAAGATAACTATTCAGGATCTAACTCTAGTTCTGTTCACTCTAATATTCTAAGAATTCTCACGAATTCACTCGATGATTAGTTCAAACGTGTAACCAAAAGTCCTCTCTCGATTAAATCTTAACTCTATGAGGTGAACTAATATAAAGCATTTTGAAAATATGCAAGAACACATTAATGGACTAGTCTTTAGGAAAAAGTCTCTCGAATATTCTCCTAACATTATTTAATAAACAATTCAACAAGATCTTTCGATTACTTAAAATAATCATTAAATTAAATCAAAAAAATATAATGCAAGGATAATCACCCAAAATATTTCTCTTTCGATTAAATAATCCGGTGAACAAACTTGCAATCAATTCAAAGCTCCATACACGAATTCATGCAAAGAACTAGTGTTAACATCCACACACATCAATCAAAACACCATATCCGTCAAACCCTAAAGTAAACTACTCCATAATCATAGAGAAATTCATCATAAATATAGTTGAAGAATAAGAAAACATGAATTCATCCAAACTGGGGTATTGAGTTAAGGAAAGAATGATGAATCTTTCTGCTTCGAGTCTTCAATACTCTTCCAATCTTTCGCAGCTCCAAAATCCCCGTCAAAAACATGTTTCTAGTGTATTTATACCAAGTTGGAATGTGCCCGGACCAAACTACCCTCTTTGAGCCGAAGTGAGAAAATCTGAAAACTTTTTACACTTCATGCGTCGCACAGTGCTACGCGCTCTGCGTCGCATTAGTATATTTTGGTCGGTTGTAAACTCTCTAAACTTACCTTGTCTAACAAACATTTGTACTAATGCGTGGCGCTATCTTAAGCGCCCTGCGTCTCCTGTCAGACCCAAAAACTCCAAGGCTTTGAAGTTCTCAAACTTCTGATGAACTTATGTACTAATGCAACGCTCTATGCCACGCTTTATGTGACATACTAGTACATTTTGCTCTGGATCTTGCGCTTTCTTCCAACTTTCGTATGCAACGCCGATCCACGAGCCCCGGATGCAATCTCGGTTTAGTTTCTTGGGCTTTTACTCAGACTTCAAAGCTCCAAATTATTCGATTTAGCTCCAATTAATCTTTTAAATCGGAACCATTTACTGTAAGGCATAAAATACATAATAAGTACAAATCACCATCATTTAAGCTCAAACTACACTTCATATACAAGTTTCTAGCCTACCATCGACATTCCACACTTAAACCATTGCTCGTTCTCGGGCAATCAAACTACACTTCACATGGAGACGACCTTTTCATCAAACAACTTCCCTATCCCATCATGCCAATAATATTTAAAGCACATTAAGCACCCTACCATAACATCCTAGCCTCAAAACTCGACTTAAAAACACCAAGTATTTTTTCAAGACCTTGTCACTTACTCTAACACAAAAGTCAAAGATATTACCTTTTCTTCGCAAGTCATGTGCCCTCACACAAACAATAGAGAGTAGTTCTAAACACAATAAATTTGAAGAATAATTAGGAACTTAAGATAGAAAGAATTCACTCGCTCACAGAAATAACATTCATGTGCCATGAAAACCGTACCATAGGCTTGCCCATAATGTAATACTCTATTAATTCGAGCTCATTCAGTCAAGGATCAAGTAGGACTTAATTTAGTTATAATATAGTCTACGGGACGGGTATGCTACATTTAGATATAGTGACTACACCTCCCTAATGTATCGACCTGACCGATCGTGTTACACCTTATATTTTCGTACGTAAAAGTCATCGTAAGAAAACTAATGTAGGACCAAAAATGAGATCATCTTTGAAAGTATATAAAGTAAGTTAATCATGTTACCATGGAGGTTACAAATATGGAAGATCATGAACAATAAGTACAAAGAGGGTTGGAAGGTTCAGATGCTAAAGGAATTAAACAATATAGTGTTTCGTCGAAAGTCAACAAGTTGGAAATGTTATAACATGTACTTTTGGGGTGAGACTAGGGTGATTAACATGATAAGTATGTTATTTTATGAGTTATATTAGTCGTATGATATTCGTGTATTATGTTTTGAAGTCAAGCGAGTTGTGGAACAAAAGTCGATGAAAGTCATCACAAGTTACGTTCATAAGTTTTACTGAAACTTTGGGTCAAATGTAACTACGACTTTCTCCCAATATACTTATAGTTATGGGGTGTTCCACCAATTAAATTTAAGGTCTATGAGTCTATTTTCTAACACATTAAACCGTTTGTCAATACGACATCAGAGTAGATATGGGCGTTTTTGCGAGACTGCGCGGACTGCTAGGTGACAAGTAGGTGTGTCACCTACTTGCTTAAATGAGAGTCCAAAAATGGGCCAATTCGGGTCGTCCAAATAGGACTTTTAAGGCCTATTTCCTTCATATATTAGACTGATAATAGGGCATAATAACCCGACATAAGCTCTACAAAAATCCTCCCAAAAATGACCCACAAACCCTAATTGATTTTCTCTCTTTCAAGTTCTTATTGGAGGTAAAACCTAGAGTTTGAAGAACCAAGATAGGAGCTGAGTTATTGATCACGCTCAACTATGTCTAATAAAAGACTAAGCGGGCGTTGCAAATATAATTCGGGGTATTATGCCCAGAGTCGATCCCACAGGGAGTTAACGTATCAAGCAAGCTGTCAGAATACTAAGTTTTCACTTGGTGTTGTTTAAACTACTACAACTGAATGAAAATATTAAAAATAAAGATTAACTACAATAAGGTGTAAAGAATTATAATAAAGGTCTAAGGTCATGGTTTCCCCCATTGGTGAACTTCCTTCTTGGTAACTTCTTATAGTTTGATTAGTTGTCTCTATCAATCATGAACACTCTATCTACCATAAATCTCTCTCAAGTAATTATGATAATTTACTAGACGCACTCTCTCAAGTTACGCTAGCTAGATTGCATTACAGTTCACTTTAGATTGCACCCGAGGTATCGTTATCTCTAATCCAACCTCTAAACCCTCGGTTATGACTTTCGTCTATACTCCGGGAGTGATGTTGTTCAAACAACTACCTAAATATGCACTCTCTCTCAAGTAGATACATAATAAATAGGCACAGCTAATTGATGGCCATTCAATTAACTACAACAAGAACGTAGTTGAACAAATAGAGATTAATCAACCAATCAAAGCTATATTAATAACACAATAAGTTCATCCCCCAACGGGTTCCACCAAAACCCTAGATTAAAAAAATTAGCTACTCATGCTCATAATAATCAACTCTAAAATAACTTGCATAATTAAACTACAAAGTAATGAATAAAAGCTGTAAAAATCAATGTTTTGCTTCTCTGAGTAGTATTCCACAAGCGTCTCTTGTCTCTAATGGCATCCCCCCCTTCAAGTTGTGTTTTTGGGTCTATTTATATGTTTAGGACAAACCCTAAACGTGTAGGAGACTTCTATTCAAATCGGGAAACACTTAAAATCTTCAAAACTCGGATTGGACCAGACCAGGGACCTGGCATTATGGCCCAAACGCCTGGATAAAGCCAGGCCAGACCTGGCATTATGGCTCTAACGCCTGGATAAAGCCAGGCCAGGCCTGTCCTTAAGGCTCAAACGCCTGGATAAAGCTAGGCCATGCCTGTCCTTAAGGCTCAAACGCCCAGCTATAGCCCGGTGCACTCCTCTTCGCCTCTTGAGCGTGTTTTCGACGTTTTTGCATCCATTTAGCTCGGTTTCCATCTCCAATTCACCTACACATGAAATAGACTCTATTATGCACATAAAAAGTGTATTTTTATCATTAACGCACATAAAATGTAGGGCATATAACATGTTAAACCATGAATTCTAG